>BLAZ01001223.1:85659-87843 GCA_014633955.1 Acropora tenuis
AGTGGGTCAGACAATGAATTTCGCCCTAGTAGAACAACCATGGATGAGAAGCCAAAGGTTACTGAAAAGAAACAAACAACGGTTCCTGAATCATCTGATGCTAAAAAGGGAGTTGGTTTTTCTGAGCCGAAAGCAGAAGAAAATGACAGAGCAGTTGCTGATGGTGAGGAGGTGAGTTGTTTTAAACATGGAGGTAAAACTGAAGGTTTGGAATAGTTTACTTGGCTTTCTGTAAACACAGCAGCAAACAAACACAATCAGCAACCAGATCCATTGCCATCAATGTTGAAGTTTCTGGAAAGCAAAAATGCTATTTATATGTTGTAGTAATAGTAGTGAAGTGATATATGAAATGTTTCATAGCTCACTTGAGTAATAGTAGTAGTAGTGGAAAGGTGGTAAGTTGAGAGTTTTTGCAGTATGCCTGTTTTTGTTGTTGGAGAATGCAAGGTTAGTTTCTAAAGAAACTGTGGTGTATATTGGACTGGAAGGTAAACTCTAAAATTTGGTTTTAAACAGGCTGATTAGAGTCAAATTTCCACTGTACAGAGGTAACAAAAACTATCTTATCGTTATGTCTTCACCGTGGAATATGAGCCTTATCAACTTGTCTGATACCAAATATTAGTGTTATAGTCTAGCATTTCATTGTTGATCAATACTTCAAGGTTGTGGACTCCTGTTTGTACTATATACATCTTTTCATCATTGTAACTTGTATGTTGGTAGGAACAAAATTGGAAATTTCTCTTTTAAATGCAGGGTTGCAGCTCTGATGATGATAGCGAAAGAGAACCAAAGATACGTTTTGAAGGAGAAGATCACCCTGAAACAGAGAAACATGAAAAACTAAGACGGCGTGATACTCCTCATTATTTAAAGAACAAGAGAATTGATCTACAGTCAAGTGATCCTGACAAAGTTAAAGAGATTCTGGCAAAAGCTGGAGGCAAGGATTCTGTGGAGGGGCCAAAGGCTGAAGTGGTAAGAATAAGAGTTCAATTGAAGGGGGTGGGGGTAGGGTATCATGTTAACACTTCAAAGGTGTTTCTGTTTAACTCAATATTTATCGGGAAAAAAAAGGTCAACATGTGTTGTTTACTCAGACCTCTTTTTCACACCGTATCCTGTAGGTCCCTTCTTGCACATGCACGACTTGAGGGACTCACATGACTTAGGGGCAGTTAAACAGGGAAAGAAAATGGATGTAATCTGTTGGTTGAGAGGAATGAGTTTTGGGGAAAAAAAAGTATCTTTCATTGAATAAGTAATGCAAAAGTTAAACTTCCAGGACATCACACCATTGCTGAAAATGGTTTGAATCCATGAGAGACATGCCTTGATGAAATCTGATCCTCAAGGCATGTCAGAAGTACTGTTGTTGTTTGTGACTGCTGTTTCCACAACCTGTGCAGGAGTCATCTTCAGCATCAAGTGACAATGAGCAGTCAGTTGCCTGTATGTATACTCTGGTCTGTGTGTTGATTGATCAGCTGAAGAGTGCTAATGGTTGTTGTTGGGTAGAGTCATGATGCTTTTGGCTGTGAAGACCCCAAGAGTGATTTTTATAGTTGCATTCTGTTATTTCTTATCACGGTTGACATCACTGTGTGAATGGTTAAATTAACTGATAGACATGAATAGGCCATTTTGGGGTTCACCTCAGCCTCTATTTCAAGGTGAGTCTATGTGCAAAGTCTTTGTTGGGAATATCAGTTTTCAGTCATATTTAGATTAGAACTAACGACCATAACAAAAATTTCGCACTTAGACTCACTTTGAAAGAGAGACTGAGGGAAACGTGGAAATGATCTATTGATGATTTTTATCATTGTATTTTAAAGGTTGAAGATGGGAAACCTGCTGAAGAACAGCAAGGTATGTTGAATATTAATGTTCTGTTATTCAGCTTAAAGTTCTTTGAGCTTCTTCAACAGTGGCTTGTTACGTGATGTCACCAATCTTTATTTTGACAAGGTTATGTCATGTAGACCTTAGCAATTATTGTATCTTTTAAAGCAAAAAAAAAACCAACAAGACTAAAAAATAGCAATAAAAAGCAATCAAAGGATGCCAAAATATTACTTGGGGCAAAAAAGTATTTCAGGATGTGCAGTAAGTACCGTAACATTTATTGCTCTTGAATTTTCAATTTCCTTCGTTTCCTAACCCCCCCCCCCCCAA
>BLAZ01001223.1:105353-107853 GCA_014633955.1 Acropora tenuis
CAACTTGAATTGTTATTGTTATTATTAGTAGTAGTATTAAACAAGCTAAGAAAAACCAAAACCCTATATTATTAAATTTAACACTACTACGCGAGGTTTTCCTGTTTTGCTGTTTATGTTGTGCAGCATGCTTAGATGCTCATTATTTTGAAGTGACCATTTCAGTTGAAATGAAATTTAGATAGTAGTGTGTGTACTTTCGTAAAGTGATGTTTGCTGATTGTGTCATTTAACGTCTATCAAATCATGAAGTTAAAGTGTTTCCAAGAAATCTTCAAGGCAAATACATATAGACTGATGATTTTATTCGATGCGATGTCCTCGGTTTCGAGTGTCTGGATAAAGTAATTGTCCTTGAGCAACTTAGGTTATTGTTCTTGTTTTGCCATAAGTGCGGAACGAATTCCGTTGTTTTTTTATTAAAGTTGAATGAAAATGTAAGGTTTTTCTGCCTCAGTTCTAAAAGCTTTCAACCACCTCTATCAACAGAGCTGCTTATCTTAAATCCATAGCGACTCCGCATGATGAAATCCGAAGTCAGCGAAACATTGAGACCAATATTCTTAAGTTTGATTTTCCGGAATACTTGTCAAGGGTGATTTCGTATGACGTTTTGAGACTAACTAAATTCGTCTTGTATCGTGATGGGAAAATTTGAAGATGTAAAACTAACTCTGCATTTGCAGTACCGTTGACACGTTTCACTTTATTTTGATGCAGATGATATTTCTTATTTGCCAGTTGTAATATAAAATAAGGCTATTAGCGGTGTCTTGCTAAAAGCTATTTGTGTTTTCTTGTGGTTTCTTTCGCAATCTGAAAAACTTTGTTGGTAGGCGGTTTTGCTTCAGTAAACACGACAAGCCATTATCATTGTAATGATTGTAATGATGATGGTGATTATTTGAGGTACAGTAGTCACTCCTTCGGCTCATTATCAAATTCCCTGCGATTGAACACGGATGAAGGAGAGTTTTTCGAATTCTAATCCCTCTGATTTGATGGCTCCGTACACTTCTTTTGTGGTCTGCTTGGTGGGCTGTAGGTTCCAGGGTCTTCACGAGGTAAAGAAAGTTTGATGGATAATTTTCCATCCTATTTCACCTGCCACATTGGTTTCCACAAGCGCAGTAGTATTTATCATTCGCAAAACCCAAATTGTAGTGTTTGTTTTTTTAACAAGCGAAGACTGAATGCTTCAAATCTCAAGCCACCAGTCTCATTTTAGCGTTATTTTTGCCATAAACTAAAGGTTCGTAAATTTTAGTGTCCGATCACGAAGAGCTTCGCATATGAAACGGAACGTCGTGGCAGACCGCCTCTTGTTGACTTTATTAGCGTAAAAATGTTTGAAGTTTTGTTTTAATCTGAAAGGCATCGGTTAATCCAGATTAGTTGTTTTAGACACAAAGGGATAAAAGTTTTTTTTTCCATTCGTTAACTCTCAGCGCTCAGTTTACAAGGTACCTTTATGGATACATCGTCACTATGATAGAAGACAAGAAGTTAAGAATTCGCCATGCTGTAGCAATTGTGTTTTTTGTAGAAGTTTTAACGAATCGGGGCGTAAGAAAACCTTTCCCTGTTATGTTCTTATAAGCTCTTGAATTTCAATTTTTGCATGGAAATTGATTGTTTTGAAATTAATAGTCTCTGAATAACATTATCATTTGTTAAGCTTTTCGCGAGTTTTACGCAGTATATTTGCCTTCGTGGACGATATTTCCATTATCTTCGGGAAGTCGTTTGATAGTAACGTCAGAATTTACGTCAAGTAAAAATTAGAGAGTGTACTTTCAAGGAAAAGGAAAAGATAATTAACTGTTATGTCGTTTGCAAATAACCTATTTGTAATCGTTACAATAGATAGTAGAAAAACTTAAAATTACTTCGATCGAAAAATGGGAAAACTCTTGAAAACATTTCAAAAAATCTTCTAAATAATTTTCGTGGAGGCTATCACTGTTGGTTGGCGTTCACTTGCGTTTTGGACACAAAGAGTTTGCCCAATGGCTTGAATGATTATGGACGTTTTTGCGCTTTGATTACATCAAGGTGACGTCTTATTTATCTTTCTTAGAAGGTGATAATTTTACTGTATAAATCAATCCTCACATTACCTCTAAGATAGTTCTGAATACATAGGCAATGAAAGAAAATTCAAATGCTCTGTTAATGAGTTTAAAACAATTATCTTCTGAAATGAATATCGTACAATAATCCGCTGAACTGCTGTACTGTATTCACTTCGGATAACGGATAATTGGTTACTGAGAACTGATAAATCTTTCCAGACGCCATTGATATTTGCTTGAGATGGTGGATTGCCTCGATGTCGATGTCACTGACATGATGTGGCAAAATGAACTGCCAGTTCACTTGGCCACATCAATCACTAATCAGGTGACATGCAAGTTGGATGACACATGAATTAAAATACAGGATGTCGTTCTCATGTTTTGAAAATTAAAGGAAATTTTTATTTTAAAATCAATGGATA
>BLAZ01001223.1:175435-177935 GCA_014633955.1 Acropora tenuis
AATAGAGCCACAATCCAACCAAGGACAGCTTTCTTTTCAGTCCGTAAGGAATCAAACAGAAAAAAAAAATCATCGTTGCAAAATCTTTGAAATTAACAATCAAAAGCTCTTTGCAGCGAAAAGAAACATTAACTAGCTTTCTTTGTCTAACGATAAGTTTCTACTGAATTCTGGGTAATTCCAGTCCTTTAAGGGAACAGGGGCAAACTGGTAATTTCAAAAGAATCGTCAATCAGGGCCGGGTTGTTCAAAGCCCGATTAAGCTAACCCAGGGTTAGCGAGAATTTTGATTTCAATTTTGGAACTTTTTGGTGAGGTGTTCTGTTTATAATGTTTGCCCTTCAGTTTTGAGCTGTAGTAATCTCAAACTACACCAAACATCAGAGGTGAAAAACATTTTTAAACAAGAAAAAATAATGCTTCAGTTAACGTTTAATCCTGGGTTAACGTTAACCGGCTTTCGAACAACCCGGCCCAGATTGTTAGCCGCCACGAAGGATTGGAACCAACCACCCTTCATTACAAACTTTGCGTCACCAGAGCAGTCCGCTGTATCAACCCATAGCATTTTCGATTGAGCCTCGTTAACAAACCTCGTTACCAGGATCACTCTTCTTGCTGTCCCCGGGAGCGCAAGAAGGAAAGGGGATAGAAGAAGACGGATCCTTAGAAAGAAGTTGTGGTTGTCTAGTTAACAAGCAATATCATCACTAACAACAATCTGAGAACGACCTGCTAGGACCTCGGTCTTATTTTTTACTCAAGTCGTATTATTTTTTGCCGCAAAGAGCCACTTGCCTACTCGGCAAAGACTCTCAGTTAAAATTATGCTCTTTGTTGTTATTGTTACGTAAGATAAGATTCTCCCTCAGCCTCAATTCCATACTCGTTCCATTGCAACCGAGAGAATAAGAATATGGCTTACTGATCTGGCGGGTTCTGTGGTAGTCCTGGGATATGCTGGTTCTGTAGGATAAACTGGTTTAGTGCAATTTTTAGCAGTAATGTTCACGTCACTGGAAACGAATGTTGTTCCATTATTCATTGAAACCTGCAACATGAAAGAGCTGAAAAAAAAGGATATAAAACAAAAATCACCTTGATATCGTCTTTTATTATATAGATACTGACGAAATACCAGGATTTGTCCTTTTACTGACAAATCGTACCTTCACCGCGCGCAGTGAATCTTTCACGTGTGAGGATATTGGCCCTGTCGCCATGGGTACTAACATGATAAGCCAATTGCAAGAGGGCTTCCCGCTCAGTCGCGCGGCCGGTTCTTTTCAAATTTCACTTTCAAAATGGCTTTTTTTAAGATACGCCTTTGCTGTAATAGAATTCTTCTCCTCTTCATTTGAATTTCGACTTTTTGGAACAGAAAACATAAGTAATATTGTCTTTATTTCTCTTTTATAACTTTTTATCCGAGTTTCACAACATTTTTGTGACAGGCATTTTGCAATAGGTGACCACTTCAATTGCACTATTTTGCGGTTTCGAAAATGAATAAAAAAAGCTGTCTAATGTGGAAATGTCATCAGCATTTATAAAATAAGTGTCGCTTCGCTCACTCGTGAGAGATGCTTACAGCACTCGAAGATAAAATTCCTATTCCCGCGCGGCCATGTAGTATCCTCTATTAATTAAAATACCTAACCTATCAATACCACCTTCAGTAAATCAGAGAAACCTTTCTGTATTTGAATGCATTTCACTCAACAAACGCGTTGTGATGTCTAGGTAAAGCCAATTTGATGTTGCACGCAGGCGCCTTGATCATGTTAAAAATGACCAGGACTTACCCAAACAGTTCGTGTGCATGCTCAAGGGATTCTATGGATTCTAATCAGCGGAGGAGGGTGGGGAGTGGAGGGCTCAAGCGACAAGGTTATTCACTATGAATGTGACTATTTAAAAGAATCCTTATATGCTTTTTTGTAACCACTTATCACCTTTTAGTATCCTTCAAAGGAGGAACAGGGCAAATAAGTTTTCTATCTTCAACTGTCAATGCTCGTGTTACTGCGATGAAAACCAAAAGAAATATTTTGATAAAAATTTCAAAAAAGACTGATCATTTATTTGAGAAAAGTCCTTAAAAGTACCATTATTTTATCAACTGAACTGAATAGAGGTGATGCGCTTGGACATATTTAAGTTCCAGCTGTTTGAATAATTGGCCATGAAAAACCCCCAAAGGAAGCGGCCACATACACACAAGAACCTGGGCAACGTGACAGTGAAAAGAACCCACAGAGGGGGAGGGGAGGTCAAAGACACAGCCTATGAGATGATTGGTCAGATGAAATGCGATATTGTTATTGGTAGTCTCTTAGTTGAGTGACAATGTTATTGGCTGTGTTGAAAGTAACAATCAAAGTATAGGTCAGCTGAAAGTCTCGCTTGAAAAGAGAAAAATGAGCTCCACAAAACCCCTCACCTCAATTACTACATTACTTGTAATATGAGATAATATAATGACTTGTACAAGTTAACC
>BLAZ01001223.1:238421-240921 GCA_014633955.1 Acropora tenuis
GGGGGGCAGTTTTCCAGCCTTTTTGTTCCCGCCAGCATTGCAACCGTGAAAGGATCACTTGCTAAGGTTGCATAGTGCACTAAAAGTAATACAAAATGACTAATGCGATTTTTTTTGCTACAAGCAGAAAAAAAGTTCAACTGTAATGTTGAAACAAAATAGATTTGGGAATATCGCGTGCCCTGCCGGCTTTTCTTCCTTATGCGCTTTTTTCATTATTTTATTTTATTTTTTTTGCCAAAATAAGGGGCGGGGCGGGCCCCCACTGCAGACCTGAAGACGTTAATTGTGATTGTTTGTCTTACCGTGAGGAAGTGTTGTTTTCACAAAGATAGGCAGTTCCCTGACAACATGTTTGCCATTTATAGAGCAGTTCCACACTTCGTTCTTGAATTGCCTTTCACATTCCTGTAGTCCGCGATGTCCTCCCGCTTTAACGATTCTCTGCAGTAATGAATATGCCTGGAAAAAGGAAAACAATTTCAACAGGGGTAACTGTTCAATTTTACCTTGTACCGTGACCATGTTATCTCTTTTCAATGGTGTGGTTAAAAAAAATGGCGTCAAATGTTGAGCCTTCAAACAAAATACTCACCCTCAGTCAGTCAGTCAGATCAATATTACTTCAATTTAAATATTGCTCCGATATTGAAAAGTCAGAAAAGAGGTATTTAATATTATCATTTTGAAGACTGTATTTAGACTTTTCACGAATCTATGAGAGGTATAACTGCATAATTTCAAATACAACCAACCTTTTGTGTATGCTGAAGAGGTGCTACAGTTTTTTCCTTTCTGTTGACAGGAACAAATTATACACCGTCAGTTGCCGAAGTATTTATATGCAAACTTGTTATACTAAACGTCCGAGAACTCCAAAACTGTAAAGGAGTCAAATCTACGAATCTTCAATCACTGGTTTAGGTAAATGAAAGTGTTGGTAGGAGACGTAACCCCTATAAGTGGATAGGGAATGTGGAATACCTCCTTTGCCAGTTAAGAACTTGCAAAACGTTTATAAAGTTGAAATGAACAAAACTCTGGGCACCTTTGAAAGGGATTAAATCCCAGCAGGAGAAAGAAATTGTCGCTTATTACCTTATCTTCCCCTATATACCAAATCAATGTTGACATTATCTGAAACCTTCTCCCGGATTCTTCTCCTTACAACACCGATTGCGGGTGGAGGGCATTTTTGGGACAAAGGATGTCATTATTGAAAGGTAAATGGAATTGCGCGCTTGTTATAGCGTATGTTAAAAAGCGTCCTGAGATGTCTTTTCTAGATTATCTTAGAAAACAACGAAAACAAAAGAAGAAGAAGAAGGAGAGGAAAAAAAAACAACAACAACAAGCAAATAATTAGCGTTAGAGTGTGCACACATCACAATTGAACTCCTTGATATTTCCTTGACGGAGCATTTGTGAAACAGAAGTGGATGATTCAGCCCTCTGTAGTATTTGAAGATACCAGTTGAATAAATAACCCCTAAACCCTAAATTTCGTGATGTATCTTACGTATTAGCAACCATTGCGTTGCAGGAATCACGACAGTTGCAGTGCAACATATTATAGTCATGTTAGTATGACAGTCCCAGCCTTATTCCTTTACTAAACAGAAAAACTCTTCATTGCATCAACAGCTAAACTCTCAGTACCTGTTTTGAGTCGTTCCCTTCTCAGCGCAAAGCAGCACTAGAGAAAATATGACTGGAACTGTCACAGCCAGCCTCATTTTTAATGAAAAAAAGTACTTGAATTAATGGTCAGAACGGGGTCTTGCTTCTGTTTTTTCCTTTTGCACAGTGATCGTCACTCTAATATCCAACAAAAAGAAACAGTTCACTTATATAAGCACGTATGTAATAAAGGAGGCAAGTCATTAAAGTTGCATGACGTTTTAGGAAACAATACGACCCTATATTGACTTTCATCAGTTATAATCCCCCGGACATCACGTCATCAGCTTATAAAAATTTCGAGAAGTTTCGGGATCTGGTTGGACCCTACTGAGCCTGTTTAGATTGTTTTACATTTTGTACTTTGTAGCAGTTCTTGCAAAGAGATGTGTTAAATCATTGTCAACAATAATAAAAAAGCCCCTGAAAGAGAAGCTAATAAACGTTAATGTTGAAGGAAAAGCAAGAAGCTGTGATAGGCCGTTCTTTAAGAATATTCCATTGGGTGTGTGCATCCTTGTAATTACTCTTGGAATGAAAAAGTTCTTTCTGGATTTTAAAAGCCAAGGAAGTGCATGACACAATGGATTTACAATGAAGTTAACAACCCCGAACTAATGATGCTTTTAAAACTCGTCATTGTGACAAACTGATCGTCTATTAACAGATGAAATCGAGACACGTGACTTGGTGCTATAGAGGCAGCGATCAGCATCTTAATTTACTGGTAGCTTGGCGGGGGATGAATCAGCAGGCCTACACGAGATAAGACAAATTATAAAATTCCTTATCATAACTTGACTCAAATTGTTAACATGGA
>BLAZ01001223.1:268421-269757 GCA_014633955.1 Acropora tenuis
TGATGAAGTTAGCGAAGAAATTTAGTTAAACTAGGTAGCCAATCAAGGAGTATCTTCGTTTTTCTCTCACAAAAGAAAATTTCGTTTTTAATCAGGAATTAACCTCTCAGTTTTTTGACCAATCGAGAAACTAGAGTTGCACTCGGATGCACCTCGAACTCTTGAGCATCTTTCGTGCTCTCCATGAACCCATCGTTAATTGCCACACGGTTAAAGGATAGAGGTGAAACAGCTCGCCCTAGTCCCCTCACCGTAGCGAAGGAGGCAAGAGTGTCTACCTTGATCCCTGAGGGAAGCGTCTTGCTATTGTCATTTGAGAGAAAAGGCTAGGCCATTTTCGAGTTCACTTCAACCTCTATTTCAAATCGAGGCTAAGTGCGAAGTCTTTGTTATGAAAATCAGTTTTCATTCATATTGAAATTGGAACTAATAACCATAACAAAAGTTTCGCACTTAGACTCGCTTTGAGAGAGAGACTGAGGGGAACTCGGAAATGGCCTATTGCAATGCAACCAAACATAAAGCTCTTCAGTTTAGTTCACATTTGTTCTAAGTTACGGTTAATAACTCAAAAATTAAGAAAAATGGAGCATGAAAAATGAGCTAATTAAATTTCTTAACATTGAAACTATTCTGAAGACTTCTTAGCACGAACTGATACAACGTGGAGAAAATGTAAATGTTAGTACTATATTTCGCTGACTAAACCAATTCTCTTGGTACCAGAACAAACTCGGCGATTAGATCCACTGAGTACCAGCGCGATAATTGTCAGCGGTTGCTCGCTGAGTCATAGATTTTTTTTTTATTATATTTGTCAAGGAAATCATGTCACCGGCATCATTCCTAGAGCATCTTAACCCCTTCCCGGCCGAATGAGTGCTCAGGGCACTTATAGCTTTTACTATGTCTAACGCCAGACGATTTTACTCGTCAATGGGGAACCCCTTGGACGGGAAAGGGTTAAATGTTGAACTCTTTCATAAATCCTTCTTTACTGTTGACGCTTCTATTTTTCATACATTCAGTCAAATGTCTATTTCTTCACACCGGAAGATGCGATGCTCCCGGTAAATGTTTCGCTTATAACACCTTAGGTAGAGGTAGGATTTATAGTCTGTTTAAAGTGTTTCTTATATCGCATCTTATTGAAGATAAGCTGCCACTTCAAAATTTTTATTTCTGACTGCAAAGAAAATTAGGAGAGAGAATCTAATGGTCCCTAGTTATGAGTTAACATACAACAAGTATCAATTATAGAAGCCAACCATTTCTACAAATTTTCATTGGAATTTGAATTCTCAGAAAAGGGTAATAGAAAAGTAGTTGTTATTAA
>BLAZ01001224.1:39000-41500 GCA_014633955.1 Acropora tenuis
TTTCCTTAGAAAAGACAGTGAGTGGTCTAAGTATAAAGGTTAATTGAACCTTCTGAGCTTAGTTTTTGCCTTCAGTTTTCGGTGACTACATTTGTCGGAGAAATCTGATGCAGAACAAGGCATGACGTGCAAAAATTCCGTTTCTTAAAAATTTAATTTATCTCTGTAACGTTTATTATTATCTAACATTGATATACATAATTTGCCGGCAACATCCTCAAAGATGACTTTGAGTGGTCTGTATAAGGTTTATTGGACTCTGCTGTGAGCTTCGTCTTTAGCCTTTCCGTGTCCACATTTATCACAGAAATGTAAGGAAGAGGACGCGACGTAAGGTGAAAGTTTATATGTGTAATTTTTAGTGTTGCTATTATTATTATTATTAATAATATTATTATTATTACTATTATTAAACGTAAATAATCTTGCACCTGCATGAAGTTCTCAAATAACAGTTCACAAGAAAAACGATAAAACTGTAATTGGCCACTCAAATTGGAATTGATCGTTTCCCAATTCGCTAAGTCATCGGTCGCGTTAATAATAGTCCAGAATTACCACCAAACAATTTTCTGTTTAGATAAACTTTTAAGCGAAACTAGTCCATGCTGAGCAAGTTTCGCCCGGTGTTTTTTATTACAATTTGCTTAATAACTCTATGCTCATAACATGCTTTTCATGCCTCTCAATTTGGAGAAAGATGAGAAAAAGTACCGTGAAAAGCTTTCGACAAAACCAAGAAGCAAGATTTCTAGGAGCATTTTTCAAGTAACAGTTAACGTTGCTCTTTCATAACGTGGATGTCTTTTCTGTGTGTTTGCAATGCCGTAAGGGTGTCGCCAGTTCCTAAACCAGCTTCTTCTTGTTTTTTTTTTTTATTTTTTTTATGTGATCTCCCTTCTGAGGTTTTCTAGTTTCAGAAAGGCATTTTTTCCTCTTTACATATGTCGATTCCAGTGCTGGTGCATGTGTCCTGTGAAACTACCCGTCATTTCCAGACTTAAGCATTCTCCACACTGTCAGGCAATACTCCACCGGGCATTTGAAAGCTCATTGGGATATTCAGATTACCGTCCTGAGGGTGAAGAGTGGTGTATTTCTAAACTTTACGAGCTATACACAACTTCTCCTCTCGTATAATTGTTAAAAATCTAAAATTGACAGATACGAAATGATTACAGTTAAGAAAAGTAAAATTAATCGATATTTAACACGGTCTACTGAGTTTTCATGTATACTTCCTGGGCTGCCATAGTAACACAAAGGCTTCTCTCTTGCTCTTGAGAGTTTCAACCTTCGTACGAGTGCCTGAACGGTTTGGGGTTCAAGAGTTGCTTATCATCACTATAATTTACTTAAGAACTCCATTACGTCTAACATGCTTTACATAACTCTCAATTTGGAGAAAGAGGCGAAAAAATACCGTGAGGAAATAATTTCGACAGCACCAAGAAGTAAGATTTTCAAGGACCAGCTTTCATAATATGGATGCGTTTTCTGTTTTTATACATCATGTCACAAGCGTGTATCTCATTCCTCTATCACCTGTTTTCTTGAATTCAAGGTAACTCCTTTGTCAACTATGTTATCTACAATTTTAGGTTTCCTACTTACAGAAAGGATTTGTTTCCCTTTTGTCGATTCCAGTGTAGCCTGTAGAAGCACCCATGAACCGCCAATAGCAGTCAAATGAGACCGGAAAAAGTTTAAAGGCAAATTAAAAAATACATGGCTTTAAATGTCGCTGTTTTTTTTTGTTTGTGAACTTGTGAAACGTGAAAAAGTGGCGCGTCAATAGTAAAAAACTTGGTTTTTCTTATATATTTATTTCTTTATTTATTTATGTTTTAAGGCTAACATGTTTTGCTCTCGACTGTGTGATCTTGAGGTCAAATTGATGCCGAATTGTCAAATTGACTGCCGTCGAACATACGGTACATTTTTAACGCAACTTAAGTTTTTGTTGCCGAAAAAAGATATTTTGCAAATTTATTTATAACCATATTTGGCACAGCTTTTAAGGCAGCGTTGCAATGTCGACAAAAAACCTTACGCTGGGCAGTAGAACTCATTTCCAAGGCGCTTTGAACGGAATTGCTAGAGAAAGTAATCGTTAAAGTCTTGGTTATACATAACAAAATAAAGAAGGTTTTGTTTGGGTAATTAATTGCTGAATAAATTAAACAACGTTAATTATCACGGTTTTAGAGTTGTTTACAAAATGAGTCACGTTTCTTTTTCACTTTCCGTACTTCAAAGGCCATTGCGGGGCAAAAAAAGAAAGAAAGATAGGAAAAGCCAAGGCGACACCTTTGAAAAAAGGGCGAGGATTTTACTTGTCATGGTTTATTACAATTTACTTATTAATTATTTACCTTGGTCTTTATAGTTGCTGAATTCCAAGCTGCTATTTAACGTAAAACCACGCAGATGTGATGCCGTTTTAAAAAGAATATTTCTTCAGCTTAAGACACTGACGCAACATTTTCACAAAAACGAC
>BLAZ01001225.1:158246-161790 GCA_014633955.1 Acropora tenuis
CTTAGAAAAGGTCTTAATTCTAACAATTTCCTATAGTACCATCAAAATAAGTTGACTGCTACAATTGTTTTTAGTTTTGTTTTTTTTGCATCCAGGTGGAGACTATAACCAAAGAGAACAAGAAAAAAAAAAAAGACACCGAAAAAGGTTGCTGCAAAGAGACCAAGAGATCATGATGACCCAGCAGTCATTCAGGTATTTGAAGCTCAGGTTCATTATTTCAATTTACTTTTGTTTGGTTGCATTTAATTGGGAAGGCTGGAATTAAATAGATTTCAAAATCTGGATTTTGGATTATAGCAGATTTTGTCAGATTTCAGAAACTATTTTTGGATTTTGTGTTTTATTGGGAACCCGGATTTCCCAATCAAATGTACCCTAAGACAACAATTGATACTTTTTTGTCTCTGTTCACTTAGAACAAGAATGAAAAGAAACTAAAAAGGGAACAAGCCAGTGCTCAAGCAATGGCCTCAAGGAAACAAAGCTTTGAAATTATTAAGAGCCTTGATGAGAATAGGATTCAGGTTAGTAATTCTGTAGGTGCATGAGAGATAACAATTTATTACCATACACTGTAAATTGCTTGATATCAGATCATGTTTGATCAAATTGTCATATTTTAATCATGGGCAAACATTTAGGATCGGACCAATATTTTTATTGCAACATTTAAGTTATTTATATCACTAGGCACCTTACTTTCTGGTATTCTTAATTTATTTTACATTGACAAGAAACTGATGAAAGTGATGATGAACTGGACTTACACAGTAACTCGGAAAGTGAAGTTGTTCTTACTGAAGTCCGTCCTACACTAGCTACATAGGTAATTAAATTGGGCCCAATCAAACTTATTATGACACGCCTGTGATATGGAAGGTGTTAGCTAATTTTACTGTGAATTTAATTTCAAACTTAAGTTGATAGAGAGCAGATGATTCTCATGACAATGTGCATATACTAGTGGTGATTGATGTTGCAGTGATGAGAAGGTATTTACACAGAAATTTGGACATAATTATCTTCACAAGCACACTTTCCCATGATTCAGGCAAGCATGCTTCTTTAGGCCCCATCCACACTAATGCATTTTTGTCTGAAAATGCATGATGACACCGAAAACACATTTTTTACATGTGGATGGCTGAAAATGCTGAGAAAATGGTAGTGTGGGTGAAAATACTTGCTCTCTTTTCTTCGAGATGAAAACAGAGACTTTTGAAAATGCATTAGTGTGGATGGGGCCTTTAGTAACTGTATTTGTTTGCATCCAGGCAGAGTCTAAGGCAAATGAAAAGAGGACAAAGAAGATAACAGAAAAAGTTCAACCAGCTTCTGACCGGCCTATCAAGCCAATCAGCATTAATCACGCTACTCTAGAAAGTGGAAATGTCGTCCACATATTACAGGTAATTAGCTTTAAGTACAAAAGCTGTTCTCATCAGGAAGGCGGGTACATTCAGCATTAAAATGTTTTTTAAGCCTTATGCACCCTTAAGCTGTAGGTCTTAAAATACCCGGTAATGCAAATAGAGGGGGCTAACAGTTCAAGGCTGGGTTGCTCAAGGCTGGGTTAAGTTAACCCTTTCACTCCCGTAGGGGTCCCCCGTTGATGAGTAAAATTGTCTGGCATTAGACAGAGAAAATCTTCCGGCGATAGAGTAAAATCTACATATAAAGTCACTCTTGGGAGTGAAAGGGTTAACGAGTGCAAAATTTGAATTCAGATATGAAAGCTTAAAAAAAATCACTAAAATTCTCTTTATCTACAGTTTGATAATTGGATGCTCTGAAAATGATTGGAGATAATGCCTTTGAACAAAAGAAAAAGAAACCAGGGTAAAATTTAACCCAAGGTTAGCGCTAATCTTCCTTCAAACAACTAGGCCCATATATCTACTTGAAAATCATAATAGGTATCATAAACATTAATCACCTATTCTCCATTGATGATTTATTTGCTGTTATGGTGCATCTTCAGGAAATGTTTGCCAAATCAATGAGAGAGATTCATGAAAGGTTTGACAGCATGGGAAAGCAATCCAAGCCCTCACAGAACAAAAAAAGGCAACAGAGAAAAAAATAGAGGAAGTCATGGCATCTAAAGTCTTGAAGTCAAAGGTACTTTGTGAAATGAATTTTAGAAAATGTTATATCAGGACTACACACTTCACATTGTACTGTCATGTACCAACATAATAGTGACCTTCGGATCTGACTACGAGTATGAGAGTGAGTGAGACTTTTTAAATCTTGTTCGCTGTTCAGGAAATTATAACAAAAATTGAACTTGTACAAGGCAGGAAAGGTTACCTGTGTGAACAAATGACTCGTAAAGGGCTTTTTGCCATTGCAAATGAGTTCAAACAAACAGAGTAATTACTGGAGTGTATAACATGCTCATTGTTTTTGGAGTTATTAAGAGTAGTGTTTCACAACAAATATCACCTTTTCCATGGGAACCAGTATTCAACAGAGTCCATTTACTAACAGGTTTGTCTGTAAAGTTGTTTGCAACCAGTTCTCTTCTCTTTGTTTTCAGACTTCTAGACCTGTCAACCTTGTAGTGAGCCATGGTAATGGATCAGCCCTGGTTTCCAGGCAGCCACTGGAATTCACCCCAGAAAGGCAAAAGCAGGCTGAGAGTCCTGACCAGCAGGACACTCCAGAGTCAGTTGAGAAGGATGAAACAGGTTTGTGAAATTGTGTAACTATTGATCCATTTACAATAGCACCTTGCTTCCTGAAGAGTTTTCAGTTTAACCTTACACTATTTTGAACTTGGTCAACTGTGATTTTTAAACTCATTAAAATGTCAAAGTAATTTATTCTGTGCCAAGAAATCCAAAGCAATTAATCTTTTTTTAATCTTTAAGGATATGTTGTAGTTTGGAATCTTTTTCAGGTCAAATTTTTTTTAACCCAGGTTAAAATTTTCCACCTAGTTCATAATATTTAAACTAGGTAATTTTTTTTTACCTAGGTTATTTATCAACTGTCTAAAAAGGGCTTTTATTTATGGGGCGTAGTTTAAAAAATAGGGGCCTGGTTTTTTAGGGGGGTCTAAAAAGAATAGTACACACACAAAAAAAAAGCAAGAAATTTGAACTGTACGATAAAGCTACCCAATGCCTTCAAAACAAGGAAACCGAAGTACATGTACTAACACAAGATGAAATAAATACAATCAAGAGAAAGAAGTGGAACTTCAAAAACGAAGACAGCAAAATTCTGAGTAAGGAGCAAAAATACGTTGTTCCAAAGAGAGAACTCCATGAAATTTTGTGTCACAGTCATTCGGCCATCGCTCACCGCGGACGAGACAAACTTGAAAATTATATAAAAAATAACTATGCTGAGATACCCCAAATAGTTGTGAAACTATTTGTATCTCTTTGCAGCATTCACGAACAACAAAAATCCGTTGCAGACCATCTCAAGAAACCAGTGGTACACCCCATCATCGCAAATAAATTTCTTTCACACGTGGAAATCGACTTGATAGATATGAGAAGGTTATCATGTTCATGCAGCGAGGGAC
>BLAZ01001225.1:176212-186212 GCA_014633955.1 Acropora tenuis
CACACACACTAATCATCTATTGCCTCTGCTTTGCAGCCTCCTTGAAAGTTCTGGAATGCCATCTTTTTCTTGTGTTGTCAGTGTTCGCGCTTCACAACTTGTTTGATTGATCAACTTAAAACCAGATTTTTCGGTGAAAGACCCAGAGTTGGCTGCTATGATACTACAATGCTCCAAGTCTCCCTTACCTTTTTATCTTCCCTTCACATACCATTCCCACCTGTGGATCAGATATGGCCCACACATTCCCATACCATTTCCATACTTTTGATTTGGTAAAGGATCATATCCTCATACTGCCTCAGGCTTAAAAAACATACAAGACACTTGCACCTTTTGTATGACCTCCAGGAAGCATCTCACTCTTAGAAAACTTCATGACCTGAAAGCTGTGATTACTATATTTCAATTACGTCCAATCAGTATATACACCTTTTTCCAACTGAAGTGTTCTGGAGCATTGAATTCATATTAAGCATTGTTCAACCTTCATCATAAGCTGGACATTAAACCATCCTTCAGCCAACATAATGGTTCAACAGTAATTCCAAGCCATTCACCCGCACGTGCCGATCATTGCATACAGATTACACTAAGTTGTTTACTATAATACTATGTCATTTTAGAAAATAGCCCAAGGAAAATATGCACGCTGACTGGTTAATAATCGTGTTTCTATAACTCAATAAAACTAAAAAGAATTTGTTGTAGTGAAAGGCAAGAGTCACAGCGTTCACGTTGTGCTAAACGAAATTTACGTCCAAAAATGTTGAATACCAACCTCACAGTTGAGAACAAATCAGTAAAGAAAAAACGATTCCCATGTTTTATTAGACTCTGCACAGTCCCGAAGCAACACTTCACAGTTTCAGTTTACAGAGGTAAGCTTGCCAAAAAAATGTTGACTACAAGAAAATGCTCGGTTTCAATACCGAAATTTCAATTAAATTCTATGAAATCTACAGGAAATTCAAACTTTTGTTCCCAGAATGGACCCAGCAAAAAAATGTTAAAGTCGAAAAAAGTTGAAGAGGAGAGCACGATGGTCCCCCATTCGACAACATATTCAAAACAATCAAGATACAAGAGTTCATTTTAGTTCCAATCACAATACATATTACAGTGCGTATCAATATGTTACAAAAGAGGACTCACATCCTTTTATGTCAGAGTCCCACCCTGATTTATCCATGGATAATAGAAGAGACTGGATTGGAAACTTGTTTATAATATTGTTATTGCTCTAGAAAATGCCCAGTAGGGGCATCAACAATTGTAAGATTCCAACATATTACTGCACAAGAGTTCAGATGGTACAATAAAGTACAATCTGTAGCTTTCACACTTTGTTTTAAATTTATTTCTCTTTTGAATAGGCTATTATAACTTATATGTAATTTTACAGTTTAAATAGTCTTATATTATGATAAATACACGCAGGCAATGGCCTACCGTTACCTCAGCCCAAGTAACTGAAGATCCAGCGGGTAAGCCACCTGTATGCCGTAGCTCTGAGAAACCAGCAGTAAATTAGAACATTGCCCATTGAAATAACATTCTTTGTTTTAAAAGCAAAAGAAAATAACATATATATTTGCATACAGTAAATTCCTGACTCTTTGACAATTGATCAAGTACTCGCTCATTTTCTGAAGTCCCATCCTTTTGTCAATAACCTCTACCTCTACTCATATACAAGTGTCGTATCACTGCATATTTTACAAGAGCACCTACAATGTAATAATGCCAGTTTGAGTAACAAAAGGGGTTCCAATAGCACAGACTAAATGCTTAACCTGTTGTAAATAATTTTTTACAACAGTGTGTTTACAAGAATAAGCCTGGTATAAACGTGGCATTTTGCATGCGCTAAATCGAATTGCCGAGTTAATTGCATGTAAAATCCAACGTCTAAATCAACTAAATGCGACATATTTCAATTTGACTGAAGTTCGGTATTAATTTTGATTTAAACACTGCATTTTACATCTGCCGAATCGTATTGAAATTATGTAAAAAATTTATGTTTGCTCAAATGGGAATTTAAAACACGTTGCTCATGCTCAGCAGTTTTAGAATGACTTGCCATTGACTGTGGATGCTGCCAGTCAAATAAGCTCATCAAAGTTCTTGATTTGCATAAATCTTAAATCAGAGATGTAGATAATTTTAGACACATCAGAGCCATGCAGACTCAGTTCTTATAGAGGGGGAACTCTTTTATTATGTGCTCAACGAATGTGCTCTGTAGTTTTCAATTTTTATTTCTTTTACTCTGATGGGAGCTATGTGCTCCCTAGTTGCTTAGTCCTGCCCTACAGGGTGATGGTACAAACTCTCTCAGGTGTTATTTCACAATAGTTATTAGAGTGCAAGCACAAAGTTTGTATGGGTCAGTACATGTCAGTTGTTGGCGAGGGGTGAACGACCAAGCCAAAAATCGATGAAGGGTGAGGGGTCTAATAATATAGTTTCTGACTAAACCTTCAAGGTATCCATTCAACACAATGAATGTTGTCTCAAAGCAGTCTGTCAAAAATTAGACTGGCCCTGCCTAGCAAATCAGATAATGAATTTTCCAGTAGTCTGTCACATGAATATACCAAATAAGTGTGAGGTTTTTAAGTCCTATAGAGTGACACTTCAAATAAATTCAAATTTGATTACTATTTTCTTATTTATCTGATTTCCACTAAGAGCTTATTTGGACCCATTTTCAGTCAAATTGGCAAACAGATAAAGAAAGAACTTACCTATAAAAGCTTTTCATGCTTTCACAAATATAGAAGCTCATACACATTTATTAATAAAGGTTGTACATGTCCTCTGTTTCAGGATGATGATCTTTTGGAAACATGCTTAAACTGCAAGAAAGTGATTTTCATGTCAGAACTTCCAAGTCACATTGAAAGCTGTTGGTAAGAAAATGTGGGAGAGCTTTAACCAATCAACAAACTGTAAAATAACAATTTGTCCTTTTTAAGGCAATTATTATTTATATTAAAATAATATTAATTACTGTAATTAATGTAATCTTAAAGACATTATATTAATGACCGATATTCTAATGATTCATATTCTCTTACTTGCCAGGCATTCTACAGATGAAGAAATATATCAGAGCAACAGTGGGAGTGATCAGGATACTTCCAACATCACAGGACTTACTATCAAAACAACCAACATCAGTTATACCAGTACTAGTAGTACTGCTAGTAGTCCCTCAGTTAGTGGTGGATCCAGCACTAGTAGCAGTAGCTACAGCCTTCCACAGACAGATGATGTCAGCACCAGCATAGCCTTTTTCAAGAAAAGGGATTATGACATCAACAAACCTGTTGTCGTCTCTTTTGAGGGTGAGGCGGTGGTCGATGGTGGTGGACCTGACAGGGAGTACTTCACTCTACTTCTCAAGTCTATTCTTTCACCATGCCCACAAATCAAGTTGTTTGAAGGTACCAGTTCTATTGTGCAAGCACTGCACAACACAGATGCCTTAAGAGCAAGCATGTTTAAAGTGGCTGGTAGAATGATAGCTGCAAGCATAGTCAATGGTGGACCATCCTTCCCATACCTGTCACCAGCAGTATACAAGTATTTGACATCAAAAAGCACTGAAAACGTTCTTCCTGACATAACAAGGAGTGATGTTGTGAACTATGAAGTCCTTCAGGCAATTGATGAGGTGTGTGTGAAATTAGTCCCTTTAACCCTTGATACTCCTTAAAACAATAACTAAATGCACTTTTTGAAATTATTTCTTCCTTTGACTAACTTTAATGAGAAAAGTGTCCAGGCTCAAAACGTCAACAAGGGTGCTTTGCTTTTGGTGATGTAATTTATAGGCCTTTCAAGTCAGACCTGGATCATATTAACACTGGTAATGTAATTAAGTCTAAAAATACTTATTTTCTTAAATTGATGCTGCCACAGTGGACAACATAAAAAAGGTATATTCTGAAGTCCAAACTCTTCTTGCAGAAGCAGGCTTTCCCCAAGTACTGTCAGTATCCAATAAATTAGAAGCGATAACTGCATCATGCGTGCACTCTGTCATTCTGTCAAGAAAGGCTGAGCTAGACCAGTTTGCTGTTGGCCTTGGACCTGTCCTTGTAGTAGCCATGAAGTACCCTGATATGATGAAGTCCATGTTTGTCAGTTGCCCAGAGCCTGCATCTCTCAGTGTTACACCAGCAGCATTTAAAGACTTACTGGTTTTTGAAGATGTACAGGATAAAGTAAAAGAGTACTTCCTAGAGTAAGATGTGCAGGATAAAGTAAAAGAATACTTCCTAGAGTACATAGAAAAAGAAGGTAGAACTTACAGCAAAGACGATTAATTTTAACCTTTTTTTTTTGGGTGGGGGATAGGGGGGATACTACTGGTTGGGTGCTCTAACTACTGAGCTACATGTACCGAGAGACTTTTGGTGAGCTGGGCTATTTTCTGGGTTCATAATTTTGTGAACATTGAACATATTTTATCAGACCTATGAACATTTCCCATTGGGTGTTTTTAAGTGTATTTGGCGGTGTAAACATAATTTATTGTCACAGTGCATATTTTGAGATTCATAACTTGAGCTCCTTTTATTTTATCTCTGTATATTCAACAGGTGGTAATTTTTAGTATTCTCAGTATATTGATAACAGATCATCTAATCCAAACCTTTTTTTTTGGTACAGCTGACAGATTGCCAAGTCTCTTAATGTTCTGCAATGGGGTGAATCAAATACCACCATTAGGGTTTCACAGTCCTGATAAAATAGCTGTGCTGCAGCTTCAGCCTGAATGTGGACCCCTTCCAAATGCCAATACATGTCCCCAGGAACTGGATCTACTGTGCATGCATGACAAGTTTGAGGATTTTAAAGAAAGCTTAAACAAAGCTTTGGACATCCAAGGCAGTGGTTTTGGTATAGTGTAATTTTGTTCCAACTTTGTTGGCAGCTTCTTTTACAAGGAGACCACAGTTTATTGTTGTGTTAAATTAAGTATTTAAGAGTGAAGATCTAGTTGCATTATAGTGACTTGGTTAGAATACAGTAACTGCAACAGATTGCACATTGTCAAATGATAAACTTCTTGTTGCAAAAGGAAAGCAAAAATGTATTATCAGATAAGAGTACAGCGTTCATTTTCAACTGATTAGAATGTTAAATGTTAATATCACAACATTGTGTTTTTCAGTATTACTTACCAAAGTGAATACAGTTTCTGAAGAAATAAAAACTCCTTTATTCTTGCATTTGATGCCATCTTTTTTAAGTGTGACACTTGTTATCTGTGCCTAGAATAAATTATTTCAACAGTAACTGTTTACAGTACACCGATAGTCACAGATTTTATAGTCTAGGAATTTTTCACTTTTTTTCACTCAGTACATGCAAACATTGTGTTGTTCATCTTCCAAACAGGCCTGAACAAAAGAGAAAGTGTTCATGTATCGATCAATACCATGACTATGGCTGTCATCCAGGGGATTTCTTGAAGCTTTTAGTTGTTCATAGTCTAGTTAGTTCAATGGTCAATTGACACGAGGAACTTCCATGCCTTCCATTTCAGCACCATCCCACTGATTGCATGGTAATGGCCCATTCCAGTCAATTCCATAGGCCTCAATCTATAAATGTTAAACAGGAAAAAAAGTAAAATGGTAATTGTGAAGGATGCTAACAGGAGAGAAAATTAGTAATCAGTGGGTTTGTCATGAAAGGTCTACACAACCCAGACAGGACTCACTCAAAATTGTCCTTTTAGTTTCTTGTCATACATTTATTTTCTTTAATTGGAACATTGGCTAGAGATAATAATTATAATTATAGTGTATAGCACTGAGTTGCACTGGGTTAAATATACCGACTTTTTGTAAAGATTACTTAGTGAGAAAATATGTTAAAATGGGATGATACTGTTTATGTAGTTAGCGGTACATTGTAAACAGCAACTTGCTTTAAAGATTAGGGTCTGTTGCAGTTTATTGTATTTTCAATTCAATTACACAGAAATGAAAGGGAAATCAAACATGGAACTGAAATTAGTTAGTACCTCTGAAAACAGTTCCTCGGCAACACTTAGGTTGGAATGAGCCACACTATTCATTCCTAGCATCCACAACTGAAGTGGTGTACGGCTTCCACTTGATGAAAGGCCATGATGGGCATTGTACCGTGGTATAAAAATATAATGAAGACAGAAAAATTAATATGGATCTCATTGCCTGGACTAAGCACCCCACAAACTTCCAGATGGTAGAAAAGGTTGTAAAATAGATATGTTACAAGATTATACATGTCTCTCCAAAGCCTCTCAATTCTTTGGTTGTGTACACTCTGCCCTGCTATCATGCTTCCTCTGTTGGGACCTCGCTCAGGGTGTGAAAGCATCAACAGTGAGACAGCAACATTTTCCCCACCCTTGTCACTTCGAACCCTTGAGGGCAGGCCATACTTTGAAACAGCCTCTTGGCAGATTTATTGTCATTAGAACATTTCAAGTAGACAATAGCCTGAGAAAAACCATCTATCCCTCCATGAACCATCAGCTTCCACCTAATATAAAATATATGAGGCACCTTCCCTGTTACTTAGAAAAAAACACCCTGGTTAAACAAAAGCTAAGTGAGGCAGTGTGCCCAGGGTCTGACCAGCAGATTTCACCTAAATGATTAAAATACCCTGCACTTGTTTTTGAAACAAGAAGATTAACAGTCTTTGAATTATTATTAGTACACTACTGGTGTTATTAACCCTGATCTAGCTGAGGTATTGAAAATGCCATGGTAACACTCATGTTATGACTAGGTAACAAAATATTTTTCTGCATTGGTTGTCCTCGTAATTTGTCAAAGCAATTATTGCTCTGTTCGAAATTGTACCGCTTTAAATGTATTAACCACAGAATACTACTTCTACAAGAATGGGGGGTTTATACTTTTTAATGTTTTCTGGTAAGCTTTGCATGGAGAATCAGGAGTAGCAAGGTATTTTGAAAACCTTTTACTCACCTGATTAGCTTGTGGTTTCCATCTATATGCCACATGGCATTAGGGCTTGCTACATTGTACTCTCGTCTTTCTTACATTCAGCCACCTCATTACATTTCCCTCTGGGTCAACTCTTCTCATGCTTTCCCTAACTCGTGTCTGCTGAATGAATAATCCCCTTGATCTAAGGTGACCCAACACCATATGGTAACCAGAGTTGGGATGCTGCTGTTAATATCAAGGATGACATTGTCCAGTGCGTTGTTGTCACTGTTTGAAAAAGAATGAGAAATTGGCATGTCAAAATCCTTCAGTCATCTGTGAATGGTTGCCACTGACATATCAAACATGTGTGCCATGTCCACTGCTTTAAACCCATAATCACTTAAGTAATGATAAGCTTTGGCCTACCAGGCGAGGTTCTTTGCTCAGCTTGTGCATAGAAATGAGTGCTTTGTAGGGAATCTCGCTTTTCTGTTAGGAAATCGATGACATTCCTCAGCTTTGTTGTTGTAGATTCATGTATCACATGTACAGACGCAAGACGCACGCTATGGTGATAAAACATGTAAGCACAAGTGTACAAATTGTCAAAGTCGTGCTTTAAACTCTCTTCATCGGCGTTATGGGAGGATAGGACTTCCAAAAGTGATCTAACCCTAGAAAGGAAAATTTCTTTCCCAGATAAATCAGTGTTTGCCGCGTTTGCCATCTTTTCCGTTTATTAAAATCTCTCCCGCCAATTTGCTTGCTATGAAAGCGGGGAGCCCTACTGTCGCGTTCGGGTCCAGTCTCAATTGACTTCACAAAAATAAAAACTTAAAGTCAAATAAAACGAATGTTGAGGTTGAAAAAATGAATGTTGATCTGAAAAACGAATGTCAAGAATTGAATAGCACGAATGTTGAACTTGAAAAACGTCTGACAAAGTCAACACAAGTTCACGACCATAACGCCTAAATAAAACAAATGTTGAAGTTGAAAAACGAATGTCAAGGTTGAATAAAGCGAACGTTGAGGCTGAAAAATGAACGTTGAAGCTGAAAAATGAACGTTGAAGCTGAAAAACAAACGTTGAAGCTGAAAAACAAACGTTGAAGTTGAAAAACGAACCTTGAAGTTGAAAAACGAACCCTAAAGTTGAAAAACGAAGGCCGTTTGTAAAAACGAATTTTGATACGAAAAACGCACCATAGCAATTTTCTCAAATTTTTCCTCTTCTACTTACCTCTTCAAAATTTACTGCAAGTATAAGTGTTGAAGTTTTGTACATATCTCAACTGATTTTTCAAACTCTTGACTTTTAAAAGGAACATTTATTGCATACGAATTCAGTGATGCCATTGAGAAGGCAAAAGAAACAATCCAAGCTGCAATGCTCAAAAGGTCAAATGAACCAGTAACCTTACAGCAAGTATGCCAAAAGGGTGAGCATGCTTTTCATGGGATATCATTGGATAATGCAGCTCATGAAAGAAAGTGAATAAAATAAAATGTGGTTTCACTTTTGGGACACTTGCAGTAAATACAATTATCAGACACATTTAACAGGTTTATAAAAAGATATTCAAATTCTATATTCACCTGGGATAAACCCAACCACAGTTTGTCCAGGTGGAATAATTTAGTGTATAGTATTTCTAACCAAGAAAAAAGCAAATTATAGGCTGCTAATGACCTGCTCTTTGCACTTTGTTCTCAAGGTCATAGCATTAGCATTTTTTGAAAGTCGCGACTTTTTTTTGCGACTTTTATTTTTCGCGAGTTGTCATGTCTCCTTTTTTTTAAAGCACCCTAAACCCTTTATTCGCGCTTACAAAGCGAAGCGTTACTAAAATTTGAAGGCTACAACGATGTACTGATAACCACTTTATTTCTGAACTTGATGCCAACGGTAACTCAATCGGCAACAGTCAAACTGCAAAAAAATGAAAGATTTGCATTTTAAGTATGAAATTGCACTTAAAGGCTGCAATATTCGCAGCGAAATGCTACTTACAATTCTGTTGGGTAATCCACACATCTTAACACGGCTCTTTACATAATTATCTTTCAACGGTTGTGTCCGGTTGATTGCAAGGCGAGACTAATCAAAATACGTTACACCTATTATATACAAAATGCTAATTCGTCACCAGGTCCTTTGCGACTGCATTTTTTGGCGCCAAATCGGCACAGCTACACAAGCGCAAATCACTCCGCCCGAGTGCGGAAATTAAGAGCTTACAGTAGTTCTAATTGAGCAACGGTTTGCCTTTTAAGACCGGAAAATCATGCAAGTGTTCATTGTTCTTGAATTGATTTAAACTAGTGCAGCCCTGCATTGAGCTCTTCCGTTGTCGCAATCAAACACAGTTTGTGAATACGTCTGTCGTACTCTCCGTCTCTTGTCTTGATTCTGACTTTTCGGACAAGTCCGTCGTTTCCAGGATATGTGCCTACAATATGCGCCATTTTCCATTCACATCTTTTGTGTTTGGGATCCAGCTCCAATACAAGATCACCGATCTGGATGTTATCTCGCACACGAAACCAATTGTTCCTTGGTAACACGTTTGGGGCGACATACTTTATCCAGCTACTCCAGAAATCAGCAACTCCGTTTTGGGTGCTCCTAAGTAATTGTCGCGGATTGGTTCTTTCCTCTGGTTCTGGTTGTGGAGGTGGATTGTAATGGCCCAGAAGTAGGTCGTTTGGAGTAATCGGTGGCGCCTCCCAGATATCGTCGGAACTGGGGTACAGCGGTCGTCCGTTGACCATATAGGTCATTTATGACAAAATTGTTCTCCATTGTTCCTAGGAGTAGGCTTGGTTCTTGCAATTGGCCTTAAATGCTTGTCTGACTGACTTAATTAGGGTTTCAACAACTCCGTTTTGGTGACTCGCATGAGGTGTATTACATTCCCATCTGAGCTCGCAGCTAAATTTATCAGAGAGGACACTCTTTACTCCAGGAATATACCAGTTCTGCGCGATTCCCTTTAGGTAACCTTGGGCACCCACGAAATTTGTTC
>BLAZ01001225.1:278458-285444 GCA_014633955.1 Acropora tenuis
GACGACGGGCGTCAACAAGAAAGTAAAGATATGTTGGAGTATATTCATGGTGGGGAACAGGGAGCCATCTTTGGTGCATGCGACTTGATTGCTGCTTATGCCTCAAAGGAAACTTTGGACAAACTCATAGCCAGTTGCAAAAGGGGAAAGTACTCACAAGGGTGTTTTGAAAGGCTGTAAAAGAAGCACTCAAACAAGCTTTAGCCATGAAATACCAAAATTACCTTTCCAGACTCAAGTTCAAGTTAGTATGTAAGACCCAGAGTTAAGTCTATGATGCCGAACAAGAAGTGTGGCTTCCAAGAAACCTTAAGTGCATGAACACAAATATTTGTTTGCCTAAAATTGTCAGTGATTTAAATGTCGACCATTTTGTGAAGAGTTTAGACATTGGTCATGTCTGCCAAATTGCTAATTACCCTGGAGTTTCTCGCACAGTTACTGGCTTCGTATTTATGATTTTGGACTTACACCTGAGGTTTAACCTCTCTTGCAAAAGGAGTTGATTGGGTTTAATGGCAACAAGTAGCACTTTATTTTTCAGTTCCCTGATGACAGTACTCTGGAAGCCAGCGAATTGGGCAGGTCAATCGGGTCTTTAACATGCTGGAACTTTGGTTCCAGGGTGAGAAGCAGCGAGTTTCACTGCTTGCTCCACTGTCTGAGTGTTTCAGAGAAGGATGCAGTGATGGAAGACATCTGGGGCGCTTACCATTTACACCATCCATCCGGGTGGAAATTTTAGGTGTAAATATTCAGTGCTACAGATTTTCCAAACGCAAAATGGGAAGATCAGAAAATGTATTAGAATCAATTGGAAAGTTCAAAAGGAAAAGAAAAAATGCATTGATTAAGTCGATAGCCTTTTTTTTCTGAAATGTTTCAAATGGAATGGTATATACCATTTCATTTTCCATCCAGAATTTCCGAGTTTTCTGTGTAAATGGTAAGCACCCCAGGAGGCAACATGCAGAAGAAATGAAGATGTTGGAGGGTAATGTATCGACTGTTTCCAGCCAGCAATGCACTGCTGAATTTCAGCCAAGTGCTGATCAGTCTTCACAAAGCTGGGCAAATAATGACATAAACCAGGCATCCACATACCCTTCACCTTATGCTAATGTCCACAAAGGCGAGCTCTGTAAAATTGGGGGGGTGGGGGGCATAGGGAATTCTAATAAATGCACATGGAAAGTTCCTAGTGAAGAGAAACGAGAGAAGACCTCAAGAAACTTAGAGAATTTGAAAAAACTTAGCCGGCTCATCTAAAACAATCACAACACCACTCTAATGTACTGGAATTTATAGCAAGCCATGGTCCAAGGATTGGAGAATTTGCCAATCAACAAAGGCCATAACCAGTGCACAATGAAATCAATGCCTGGCAACAAATTCTCAGTCTTCCTTATAAAGAAATGTCATTGATTTATTCTTAGAAATGTTAAGCTCCTCAGTGGACACAACAAATAAAAACCGAGTTCAGTGGTCTCCCACTCTGCTCACCACCCCAAACGAGGAAGGTGAAGGGGAGAGGGTTAGGCAAGTTGATGTTGTAAATAGCAAGACAAAAGCATTTGTTGAGCATTCGCAGGAAGCTGCAGCATCATCAGAAGTGTTAGGAAAAAAGGCAGGTTGTGGTCTGTCATTTGTTGCTAGAAAAGTTAGAGAGCATTACAATGATAACGTTCACAAAAGCGATAACCTGGCAACGCACTGGCAAAGTACTTTGGAGATTGAAGGTGAATCAGGAGCCCTAAAGCTTAAGAGCCAAGCACTGGGGAAAGCAGCTGAACACCTAAGAAATGCAAGTACTCTCTTTAACAATTAAGGTGGACACTAATTTAATTGAGATTGAACAAATCAAGGAAAATTTGACAACATACATCAATTTATTAGCACTATTTTTTTCCAGCATCAACGTTGCTGTTTGGACCGTGGCATATGAAATTCCATATCAATCTTCACTTTTCTTTAATAACTATGACATTGGTTCAGTATTTTGTCACTTCAAGCATTCAGGTATCAAGCACGACTTATTACTGACCAATCGTTCCAGGTCCACTAGCTCTCTTGGGAAATGGTGACAAGTCATGAGAGCCAATTATGTTAGAGCATTTTACTTACCTGAACATCATCCCATGCCAACTATGTACGTGTCTCACTATGAATCAAGAATGACCCTTCAGGTTACTAAACCTAACTTTTGTCAGTGTGTAAGGGAAAAGGTTCACCCTGAAGAACAACTATGTGCATTTTGAGAAGAATGTGCCACAGTTTTGGAGTGTGCTGCCAAACATGAATTGGTGCAGATAGCAGTTCACAACACTTACATCCAAAAAAACTGTCTGTTGCACAGCTCAAAAAAGAATTAAACAATAGAGGATTAAGCACCAAGGGAATAAGGACATTCTTTCAAGGAGACTTGAAGGATGTTGGCATCTCAAGTGTTGGAAAAAAAATATCTGAAAACTGTCCTTATGTACACTGCAAAAGCTAGCTCAACCTTTTCATTCTTAAAATATTAACTTTGAAATAGATGGGTTCTGCCAACTTGTTAGTTTCTGAAACATTTAAATGAAAGTTCCAATAGACCAATTTCGATATATTAAAATTCAGCTTAAGACAATAGACCTATATACGAGGCTCTTGGGAATAAACCCCACAAACTCTGTAGTTATTCCCATGAGCCTTATTATTTTGGGCTGAATATTAATATATCAAAATTGGTCTATTGGAGATAAACTAAGCAGTTGGTTCCATCGTGACTAACCTTGATGAAAAGTTCTGTGTGTACTTTCCCTGTTTTGAACTTGGACTGTCTTTGGATTGAAAGGGTTAAAGAGCAGCTAACGCTGTACATGTTAACATAGTGAAAAAGTAACCTGAGGAGTTGTGAAAGACAGGTTGCTTGTATTGTAAGTTCCCTACGAGAAACAAATAGAAAATTACACTTTTATGTTTTTACCATTTTATTTTCAGACTGGAAAATGGTATTTTGACAAAAGTTGCTACCGCATAGTCTATGGCTACTTTTCAAATATGTCTACTGTTTGAATCACAAGAGTTTTCTCCACATTTTTCAGGTGGATGCTTGACACTGGATCAAAATTGATTCTCTAGAAAGGATATTATATAAAATTTGCCTCTCCTGGGAAAAAATGTGAATGTGGTGAGCAGAGGTTGACAAACGAACTACAATCAAAGAAAGTACTTGCAGTGTCATTTATTTATATATTTCTATGAAAAATAATTGCATTTAATGAAAATATTGATTGGCCGTGCAATCAGATTTGTATTTATGAAAAAATGATCACAATTTTACTAGGTTACCTACTGGACATGGGCAAGCTACTAAAAACAGTACCGTTTCTGGCCTCCCAAAGTCCAACCCCTGACGTCCTTGTTCATGGGAGGTGGGCATTGACAAAATAGGGTACCACAGTTATGCTGTAGTTTTAATCGTGTTATTTGTAAACATTTTCACTCACAACTGGCTAAATCCCTGAAAGTAGGCAAAAGGGGCAATGGCAAACATTACTTTTTTGCACTGTTGACACTAGTGCTGAAACATACGTACATGCAAATGATAACTTACAAATGTATTCATAGTGTAATACGTATGTGTTCCTGCCTTAGAAAACTTTGCTGATTTAAAAATTATTTCATTTCAGGGGACGCACGGCTGGAAGACAGCTCTCATCTCGGAAAATTTAACTCATTTCAGCTCATCAGTTCTGCTCCAGTACGTCCAAATGGAGTTAACATGAATAATGCTATTGTCATTCCTTGTGCCTCTCTATCTTTAAATCATCAACAATCTCTCAAATTCGTAATTTTGAACGCTCAGTCAATCCGCCAGAAGACTCTCTTGGTTAAGGATTATATTGTGGAACACGACATTGATTTTTTAGCTATTACTGAGACCTGGCTATGTAATGGTTTCTGATCACTTTTATTCTCGTGATATCTGTCCTGAAGGATACAGGATTGAACAGATTCCCTGGGACTATGCCCGAGGAGGTGGGGTCGCGCTTGTGAATCAAAAATGTTTCCAAGCTAAGCTTAATTTGTCTGTTGATGAGCGGAGCTTCACGCTCACTGATGTCCACCTCACATTGGTGAGAAATCATAATCTAAGGCTTGCTGTTATTTATCGACCACCTAGTTCTATGAACAGTTTCACTGTAGGATTATCTCTTCATGAGTTTAGTTCTTTCTTGGAAGGACTTGTCCTTGCTCCAAGTGCTCTCTTCGTCGCCAGGGACTTTAATTTCAATATGGATGATCAAGAAGATGATGACACTTGTCGTTTCTTGGAGGTATGTGAATTGTTCGATCTGACTCAGCATGTCTCCCATTCAATTCATAAATATGGTAACACTCTTGATCTAATTATTACAATTGGGAAGACAGGCTGGCATAGTGGACATCAATCATGCCTTCCACCTCTACTACAAATCTTGCATGTGGATTGAGTTTCAGTTTCAGTCGATCTCAACCTGACTTCGAGGGTTTTCTCCGGGCACTCCGGTTTCCTCCCTGCCCAAAATTGACTCCTAGTTTATTCCCATTCGATCGGATGCAGGACCTCCCTGAAAACCACTTTCGAGTGAGTGGAGCTTCCTGGGTAAATATCATTATTTATTATTATTTATTAAATTATTACAAGAACAAATGATGACCTAGTCAGCAAGTGCTTTGTTCATGTTTCATTGCGCCTGGCTAAGCTTCCACCTGAAAGACGGACAATGTCTTATTGTAGGATCCGTGCTATTGATTTTCATGAGTTCTTTCGTGACCTTGAGAATTCCAGTTTCATGAGGGATGCTGAAACGTCTGATCTTTCTGACTGTTAACAAACACAACAAGACATTGAAGTCAATGCATCTGGCATTCAGGACCCTGCATCAATACAAGAAGGTGAAACAAAAGACTCAAGCCAAGCTCCGGGAGATGAAGGACAAGTGGTGGTGTGATAGGATAAAAGAGCTCCAATCAGCTGTGGATACAAAGAATGCTAAGAAGTTCTTCAGTGAACTCAAGACTGTGTATAGACCATCATCCAAAGGCATTAGCCCACTCTTTGACCTTGATGGACGCACTGTCATTAAAGAACCAACCCTCATTACAGAGAGATGTGCACTTCAACCAGCTCCTAAGCCAGTGATAAAAGAACTTGACAAGCCACCTAGCTTAATTGGATGAAACAATCAAAGCCATCAAACAAATGTCTGGCGGCAAAGCACAAGATGAGGATGGCATCCCCCAGAAGTGTACGAGTATGGTGGTGACAAACTTGCAACAGAACTAACACGTCTCTTCAAAGAACTCTGGGCAGAAGGAGAAGTCCAACAGGACTTCGAAGATGCACTGATTATTCACCTCTACAAAAACAAGGGCGACAGACGCAGGAAGCATAACACACAATCAATTAATGCTCGTGGGAGAAAGGAGATCTGTCGGAACAACGACTCAGACCATTACATTGAAGCCATTATTGTATACTTATGCTCCTCTGAGGAATGAAACTATCATACTTCTGCCTACCGCCTCATGGTACAATGACGAAATCCGATCTCAGAAGAGACATAGTAGAGCTTTGGAATGTTGTTAGCGTTCCTCAAAACTCGAGACTGACCGTCTTAGATTCCAAGAACACAGCCGTAAGGTCAACAATTTGGTCAAAGCTACTAAAATGTTTTATTCTGGCATTGTTCGGAATTGTAGCAATTCCAAACTCTATTCAATACAGTAAGTAGACTACTCCACAGGAACATACGTGTGGCTTATCCTTCAACTTGTGAATCTGAGACCAATCTGGCAAATAAGTTTATTGACTTTTTTGGTGATAAGATAGCAGTCATTTGCAATGTACTTGATGAAGTATATGACAGTATTTTGGATTCTGATGAAAATGTATCCTTTTCTGATCAATTTGCACTGTCTAGTTTCAGGTCTGTAACGTCCTCTGATATTTAGCAGCTAATTGGCAGGTCAACTATTAAGTCGAGTCCTTTAGATCCTGTCCCTGCTTCAATTCTGAAACAATGTATTTCAGTCCATCTACCAGTTGTTACTAGGATAATTAATCAGTCTATTCGCTCTGCTGTGGTACCAGAATCTTCTAAACTTGCATTGCTGAATCCTCTCCTGAGGAAGCCCCACCTTGATTCTGAGGTTTTTGCTAATTTTGGTCCTATTTCCAATCTTACGTTTATGTCTAAACTCACTGAAAGGGTAGTAGTGTTTCAGTTGATTGAGCATGTCAACAACAATTGTTTACATGAGATCATGCAGTCAGCTTACAAAAAATTCCATAGCACTGAAACCACTTTGCTTAAAGTTTCCAATCATATAGCTATTGATATTGATAGGAACAGGGCTGTTATTTTGTTAGATCTATCCGCTGCTTTTGATACGGTCGATCACTCAATACTTTTGAATCGATTACCTCATCGCTTTGGTTTATGTGGTTTAGCTTTGGCCTGGTTCAGATCATACCTGAGCGTCAGATTTCACTTTGTTTGTATTCCGGGTGTTAGGTCTGCTACGCGTTCTTTATCGTGCGGTGTGCCTCAGGGTTCTGTGCTGGGACCGATACTGTACTTACTTTTTGTCTCGCCACTCGGGATATTGTGAGGGAATGCAACATGGGTTTTTATTTTTATGCTGATGATACCCAGTTGTATTTCTCTTTCAATTCCCTGAGTGCCAATGATCAGGCTAATTCCTGGGTTGGATCTTGTGTTAGAGAGATCGACAATTATTGGATGACCCACAATAAACTTAAGCTAAATAGATATGGCGTGTGATCCCCGCCAAAATTAGCTTTCCTAATTTCTGGTTGCCCAACTAAATTGTGCTCTATCAATTTCGCATACATGCACATAAATTCTATCCTGTGTGATCAAATTCGGTAACACCAAATTCTATCTCGCGACTTCAAATTCGGAAACAACAAATTCTATTCTAGTGACATCAAATTC
>BLAZ01001225.1:286682-296682 GCA_014633955.1 Acropora tenuis
GAAGGCCGATTTGTGCGGCCGAAATATAGGCGTAAACTGAAGTTGTGTCATCTCTTCATTTGTGTTCTATTATTTACTTCTTGCTTGGAGAAACCATCTACACAACATTTGATGTTTTTGTGACTTACATATATATATATATATATATTTATCTTTCTCTTATTTGTTGAGGGAGTTTTTACATAGGGCTAACCTCGTAACTTCCTTTTGTAGAGGTACTTTATTCTTAGTTTTTGTTTTTTTTTTATTTGTATACAATTTGCTTCTGGAATAAATAAAGTATGTATGTATGTATGTATGTAAAGCAGTGAGTGAGCGAAATATGCAACATGCTAGAAATCGAAGAGAAAGGAAAAAAAAAAAAAAATTGGAGTGATGCCACCGAAAAAAGATTAAAACAAATGAACGAGAAGTCGGCGAAAGCTAACAAGCTTAGGGTTCAGGTTCACAATCAAGAATCGTGCTTGATTTTGAAAAGTTGAGGGAAGCTGGCTGGACGATAAAGCGAGAGGAGAGAGAGTCTTCTTTGAGAGTGAAGGTTTACTTTCACTACACAAACCCAGGTGGAAACACATTGAAAAGAGCTAAGGACGTAGAGCAGTAGATTAACGACTCAAAATGCTGACCAAGAACCACAAATCTGTCAAACAACAGACGTGTGAGAGAGACCAAAAGAATCTTCTTCATCAGACCCTAACTATGAACCACATATGATTCACATAAAGCTGGTAGTCATCTGTATAACAATGAACTAATGGAAGGTGATGACCTACAATGTCGAAGATTTTACTTGAATATATGAACAAAACGGGGCCTAGGCACGATCCCTGGGGAACACTATAATGAAGATGAAATACAGTTGAAAGCGTTCCTTGAACAGATATTCGTTGTGTCCTTCCAGTTAGATAAGAGCAAAGCCACGAAACAGCAGTTCCATTGAGACCCAGCTTTGATCTTAAACAAGTTACTAGGGTCCACAGTATCGAAAGCGGCGCTCAAGTCTAAGAGAGTCATGAGCCGCTTGTTCATATTAGTCAGAATGTCATTGTGAACTTTCACGAAAGCTGTTTCCGTGCTGTGAAGTTTCCTATATGCAGACTGGAACACTAGATACAAATTATTCTTATCCAGGTGCAGCTGAATCTGGACTGCAACAGCACTCTCAGTGAGCTTGGAAATATAGGATAGATTGCTAACAGGGTGTAGATTCTTAAAATTGGACGGGTCGGATCCACATTTCTTCAATAAAGTTGTTACTATTGCCTCTTTCCATACCTCAGGGAAATGACAAGACTGCAAAGATGGGTTGATAATTAACGTAATTACAGGCAAAAGGACATCCGTACACTCAACTACCAGTGACATAGGTACAGGATCTAGTGAACATGACTTCTTAGAAGATTGCATAATAATGTGCCGTACATCATCCACTGACAGTGATTTAAAGCAGCTGGTAAATGAATTATGAACAAGATTTTTATCCGTGTCTTGTGTTGACACCCTAGAATTCACAGTGTTTCCTAGTTTAGAGTGAATACTTGTCAACAAAGAACCTACCAATGTTGTTTGCAAGCGCCTCAGTGTTGGATCCGCCGGGCAAGGATAATTTCTTAGATTCTGATAATAAGGAATTTGTAGCTTTAAATAACCTTCCCTCATCAGCGCTGTTTTTCTTGATGAACTCATTGTAGTATGTACAACGTGCCTGGTTCATCAGCAGTGTTGCATGGTTATTTTTCTGTTTAAATACAGAATAATGCATTGGATCCTTTGTAGATTTCCATTTCCGCTTCGCTTTTCTCCTTTCTCTGATAGCGGCCTTGATTGAATCATTAAACCAAGGCACAGGAGGCCTGTTAACCACAGTTTTACTCTTCAAAGGAGCGTGAGATTTGATGAGCGATGAAAGGATTGAATTATAGCAGCTGACAAGATCATCCAGACTTCGGTTAACAATGTTTTCATTACACAGTGCTGCAATTAGCAAGATCACTTTTAAACGATTCAATGTTAACTGACTTGAAGTTCCTATTGGTAACAGTTGTAACACTTGCTTCAGGACTTATGGAATGAAGATCACAAAGAATAGCTGCATGATCAGAGAAAAATTGACCAATTGTAGGACTGTTCTTTATAATCGAGTCAGAATGACAAGTGATTATCAGATCCAAGGTATAACCAAGGTTGTGAGTAGGTCCACTTACATGTTGTTCTAAATATCCAGAAAATCGCCAGCATCTGCATCACCTTCTACATCGACGTGAAGATTAAAGTCGCCAACAATCAGGATTGGTTGCGTAGATAAAATAATTGATTCTAAATACAAAGTAAATTCGCTTGCAAGCATTTGGTAGAAGGCGGACGGTAAACAATCACAAGTCGTACAACGAATGAGCCAAACTTTACTAAAAGCTCAGAGAATTAGAATGATAAAGATAAGGAATTATTATCGCTATGTTTAATCGTAGCCACTGAAATAGAATCCTTATGAAGTAAGGCGACGCCACCACCTCTGTGTCCGATGCGAGGATGATTCATGAGCTTGTAACCAGAAGGAATAATCTCTAATTTTGCAGCGGTGTCGTTGGTCGTCAACCAAGTTGCGGTAAGGGCGAACAAATCAGCGTTCTAGTGACTCACTAATTCCAGAAAGCCGGCAGATTTTGATTTGATGGAACGAACATTGATCAAGCACAACGAAAGCGGCAGTCGCGATAAATTTTTTTGAAGAGTAAGCTGGAATGGATGTTACATTCGTAAGATTATTAATATCTCTTGATCGAAGAGTTGATCAAGACCGTAAAGTACTCACATGCTGCTTGTAGTTGCTTCAAATGTTCCTGAATTAGATCATTATATCGGGGTATTGTTATATCGAGACCCCCGATACAATGGTATTGCCATAAAATAACAGAAAATATCGTTGTATCGGAGTAAAATTAACATGTACTTTTTTTACTACCATATTGTTTAATTAAACTTGTAATGAGTATCAATTGACTCACAAATGTAGCGTTGCAAATACGCAGCAATGTCCTTAAATTAAACAATTTGCAAAGCATTAAAAGTTATCAAGGTTACAAAACAAAGTCTGTGGTATGAATGTTTAAGGGGAAACAAAACAAAACTTAAACATTTAAGGGATAAAGAGCCATCGTAAACTGGAAACTCTTGACACAAAAGTTACAGATTGCTGTAGTCGATTGTTTTGTTTAAATTGTACTGTGTGCTGATACTGTAATATCGTTATATTGGGGAAGATTTTACGCTAGGTGTGCCAAAAACTCATTGCTATATCTGGAATATCGTTATATCGAAGATCGTTGTATTAGGGTTCTGCCCCATACATTTTACAGCAACTTTTGTCGGGACATAGCAAATTTATCATTACACTGGGGATATCGTTACATCGAGGGTCATTGCATTGGGGTTCCACTGTACATACATACATACATACATACAGAAATACATACATACATAATTGGCAACAAGTTATGCCATTGACTCAGTTCTATAATATAACAACCATTATATTTGTTTACTGATAACAGGCAAGTGTCCTTAATGTACTAAGACTACTCACACTCTGTTCCCCCACACCCCTCTTTGATAAGTGGAAATTCTAAATTTACCAGCGCACCACATAATTGAATCAAAGGAAACTGTGAATAAATCGTGGATACATTACTCTTCAATGGGTTTTGGAGCTAATTGAATTCCTTTAACAAAAATATACATTCTTTCAAGTATCCATAGGCAGCTAATGAGTAACTTAACAAATTGACTCAGTTTTTCATGCATCTCTGTCCTGTTATTGATTATGAATTAGATCAGATTTGGTTCCCTCCGTTAACAACAGCCTGAAATTACCTGGCTTTGGCGGTCGTTATCGCAGTCTCGCTACTCTTAGACTTTATTTACAATTTTACAACTTTGTCTGACTTCATTAACAATATCTTTATTGCGAGAGTTTGCTTCTTGTGATGCCGTCTCTAAAAGTTTGCTCATTCCTCTTTGACCCTTTGTTATGTCAGGGAGTATGTAAACAGCACAGGCATAGGGATCCAAAACAAATTATAAATCCATGTTAGCTCTCCAGGCTTTTAAAAGGTTAGGGTTGTAATTCTTTATTCTGATTTCAAATGGAGATCTTTCAAGGAACAATGTTGGGCACTTCAAGGAGTATCTGATGGCCTTTAAATACTGATCTTCTGCAAGTTTTAACTTTTCAAGACATCTCTTAAATGCTATATCTTGACCATATTTCATCTCATCAAGAAAATTTTTAATTTGATCATAGTGTGTTTTTTTTTTCATTTCTTTTAGTTCAGCCTCTTCAACCCAATTTGCCTTGCATAATTAAGCAGGTTGCTATGGAAAAGCCTTAGCAGTTATTGACAGGGTATCAAATTACATGACTGCTAAACATAAACCATAATGCACAGTAGGATCACAGATTATATCAGGTTGCAAAATTTATCAAGTCTTCAAGTCAACTAAACAAAAAGCCAAAATCAGCAAACATAGTAAAATAAATTCGAAGATCCACTTTTGGGGAGGCTGAAAACAATGAAAATACAATTATTTTTACACAGCGCAACAAACTGCGAAATCGAACATTCGGCACTGTCAACGAACACCACAGATTAGTCCCACTTAAAATCGAAATCGGGTAAACATTTTCACATTTATTCAGTATAATAAATTGACTAATTTTGATACAAGTTTCTTTTACAACAGATGGACACAAGGTAAACAAAAATGAAAGATATCTTCAGGCTACGAAGAAGCGTGTAAAATACGTGCAAATGTCGTTTTGCAACGCCATAAATCTTGCGTCGCTGTCATCGGCTTTCCACACAATTTTCCTTCAAAGTCAAAATAAAATAAATGGCAGCCAATTGATACCAAGGAAGATCAAATCCAAAATAATGTCAAAAGCAAGGGAAATGCATTAAAATGTACGCAAGCCTTACAGTAGAAAAGGAAAACAAAACCGTGGCCAAACACACTCGACACAAAGGTGACGAAAGATCTACTGAGAAAAATGCCAAGGGAAGCCAGACAAATTGACCAAAATACAAATACATTTGGAGCCTAGAGTCTGAATAACACTTCTGATTCAGTGGTTTCCAAAGAAATCATCGGTACACCACAGCAATGCGAAATTTGACCAACGATTTCTACCCATGATTATAAAATTCCTATAAAGGCCTTTAAATCTTCGCGCACGATGCGACGGAAACTTGAAAATCGATCACCAAGCTTTGTTCAGCGTTCCGATTGCCTTCTTCAACCAGTGAATCCCACCGATGATTATCTATGAAGTTAAGAGATACATCTAATTAATCTGAAATGTCCATCGAAAGTTATTCCTCTTTCTGCGTTGAACCTTGGAAATTGAACTCTTGTCAGCTGGGCTGTCAACTGTGCTTCTTCATCTTCGTCCTCCGTGTTATAACTTCGTTCATCCTCTTCAGGCTGAAGCCCATCTAAGTCTACATCAGAATCACTACCTAGTTCAAACTCCCGAAACCTTAAAAGCTTTCTTCATCACTTGTTTCAACAAAAAGAGAACAGACTTCAGGGTCAGTAATAGCACAAGCGGCCATGTTGCTTTCGATTAAATCCGAGAGTGCTCGATCAAACCAACTGCCTCTTATGACCTGTCAGTTATCTGTCAAAATATGCGCAAATGATGGCAAATGATTGGTTTATTATTGTTGCTGCCGCTTTGTAATTTTCCTTTTCTCTTTCCTATTAATAGATTCTTCGTTCAGTTGTAGGTGTTGACTCCGTTTCTTCGTATGTTAGGTGTTCCTTTGTTTCCCGTTAGATCACGTTGTTATGTGTGCATTTAGTTACTCTGTTAAGTTCTCTTGCATAATTTCAAATCGATTTATTTAGTTCAGGTTCGCTTTCTAGTGCACTAGTTTCTGATCCTCAATCAGGTATTTTCAGTGTCCTTACCTTCGCTTTATTTCATCTCGTTACTTAGTTTTCGGTCGCTTTCGGTCTGTAATTTATGTTTCGTTTTCATTTGTTTTATAGCAACCGCGTTTTTAGTAAAACAGTCTTATGAATACGAAGCGCGTTGGAACATTGATTTTGGCCTTAACATTTCGTTGAAACGGTCAGCAGTTAACTATGGATATTGAGAGCCAAATCCAGGATGGAATCGGCGAAGAGGACGAGAATTCAGAACTAGAGAATATTGGTGCAGTTGATGGCGCAAGACCCAAGAGACGTACGAAGTGTACCGAGAAGGGAAAGTCCTACATTGCGTAAATTAGGTGGACAGATTGTCATTCGTTTCAAAGGAAAGTCTCGTGTCAAAGGGATCAAATCGTTTCCTTAATGGAAAATGCTGAAAATGTGGACATTGTAGAGAAGGAGTTAACGGCATTTCGTGTCACATCCGAGGAACTGAAGAAATCTGTTGCAGCTTTGTTTAACGATTTGGAAACAGATGAAGAACTCAACGTGGCGAATGATTGGTATGCTGAACAGCTTAGTCACATGAACAAATTTGTTGAAACAACCGAACAATGGATTTCTTCCGCGAAGAACAAAATCGATCAATTGCATCAAAACTGACAGGATCATCACTGCGTTCGAAAGCCTCAAGCTCAAAGTTCTCAGTAGCATCTGGTAGAGAAAAGGAAAAAGCCAAGGCAGCCGAAATAAGAGCGGTTGCAGAAGCGGAAATTGAGGAGGGTTCTATGGGAGAAAAAGCGAGTATCCACGGTTCCCTAACCACCTTTCAACCTTAAGCACCACAATCCCAGCCTTAATTATTCGTGTTTTAATCCTTTCACTCCTGAATTTCGCATTGCACGCGACTCAGATCAAAATGCCTCCAGTGGATTCCAAGAAATTCTTAACCAGCAGAATAAAATGACGGAAATGTTGGTTCAACAATATCGGCAGGGCCTCCTACCATCGCTACGAATTACAAAGTTTACTGGTGATCCACTAGAATATTCTACATTCATAAGAAGCTTTGAGCGAAAATTGCTCTTCAGGAGAGTCAAATCAACCTTTTAAATACGAAGCTATCCGAAGAACAGGAAAAAATCATCGCACTGGAAAACTACTCTCGTCGAGAGAATCTCCGATTAATGAATATACCGGAGCAAGAACACGAGAACTGCACTGACACCGTTTATGATATCCTCGAGAACGGTTGAACATAAACACACAGAATATATACTTTCATGCTGTCCACAGAGTCGGTAAGCTACGTTCGCCTGAGGACTCCCATCACCATCCCCGACCCATCATTGCTCGTTTTCTCTGCCGGGAAGATAGGGACCGTGCTTTTAAAGCGAAAGGAAGATTGAGACATTCCACGGACTATCTGAACGCGTACATAACTAAAGACTATGCAAAGGCGATACAGCTGGAAAGAAAGGAACTACTTAAAGCGATGTTCATAGCGCGGAAGAAAGGCATGAACACGAAAGTAGTGGACAGAAACCTAGTAATAAATGATAACGTTTATCATGTTGGTAACATACCCGACGAATTTAAAACTGCAGCTGAATCTACACGCTCGTAGAAGTTCTCTTTACTCAGGTCAGTACAATCCGATTTTTCTCAGTTGCCTGTTCATTAATTGCTATTGCAACCTTTAAGACAGAGACTAGTACTCCACGTTTGCTTCGCCGTTTGCAGACAACGGATTCTTTCCTTTTTGTATATTGTAAGTTCTAAAGTTAAACTATTTGGCGTTCCGTCTTTTCCGGATTTGATTTTTGTGTTTCAAGGTATGTTCTCCCCAAGCCGCTTGAATTTTACCTTTTTTTTGTTTTTGTTTATAGTTTCATGTTTCCAGTGTAGCCGTTGTTTTGTTTTTTCGGTTAGTAGAAAACATTTTTCACTCCTACGAAGTGTTAACTATCGTAATTTGCATTTTGTTTCTGCATTCCAGTTCACTACTTTTAATCATGAACAAGTTCTTAATTGACGAATTGCTAATCTGTTCTCTTAATGTGAGGGGCTTATCCAACAACCTTAAGAGGCGAGAAACCTTTCGTTGGCTTAGAATGAAAAAATTTGGAATATTCTTTCTTCAAGAAGTCCACTGCACTAAAGAAAAAGAACGGCTGTGGTCATCAGAATGGGGCTTCTCAGCTATTTTGAGTAGTGTTTCTAGCTCAAGTGCAGGGGTGTGCATCCTTTTTAACAACAATTTTCAATTCGAAATCAAGAAACAATTTTCTGATCCTGATGGAAGATTTATTTTAGTAGATTTGAAACTGGAAAATAAGACTATAACTTTGGGAAACATTTATGCGCCAAATGATGATAATCCGAATTTTTTTAAAAAAGTTCTCAGCCACCTCCCCTCTTTCGAGTGTGAGGACATTATCCTGGGTGGCGATTTTAACCTAGTATTGGACGTCCAAAATGATAAGAGGGGAGGAAGACTGACCACTCACAAAAATTCTTAGACCTTATCGACATTTGGAGGGTCTCCAATCCAGATATCAGAAGATTCACTTGGAGAAGAAGCAAGCCCGAAATCCACTGTCACTTAGACTTTTTCTTGACGAGTAATAGTCTAAGCTCGGCAATTACAAAAGCTGATATTTTACCAGGGTATAAAACAGACCATTCTTTGATAACGCTTCACCTTGCAAACAATACCAATTCCAGGGGCCCGGGCTTCTGGAAGTTAAATACGTCTTTTCTATCAGACAGTGAATATATTAATTTGATAAAAACAACAATCACTGAAGTTGCAAATGAATACCAAAATAACACTGAAGTTGATGACGTGCTCCTCTTGAATACAATGAAGATGCAAATTCGTTCATAGTCAATACAATACGCAAAACATAAGAGAGGCAAAATGAAGTTAACAGAAACAAATTTGGAGTCTGTCATAACGTCCCTACAGAGGAAACTGGAAGAAAACAACTTATCTGAAACCAACAAAACCACTATATACAATGAGTTAGAAGTTAAAAAATTACAGTTAGAAAACGTTGTCCAGCGTCAAACTCGAGGAGCCATGATAAGATCCAAAGCCTGCTGGCACAATGAAGGGGAAAAAAACACGAAATACTTCTTAAACTTGGAAAAAAGGCATTTTAATACCAAAACCATAAGGCAACTTCAGCTTGAGAACAGTAGCGTCATCGAAACAGATGAGGAAATCTTAACAGAAGCAAAATCTTTTCATCAAAATTTATATGCATCACGCGCGCCTGATATCTCTGCTCATGACGCTTTTTTCTTTTCCGAAGAACCTGATGCAACACTCGACCAACACGCGCAGGAAAAATGCGAACAACTCTTAACAAAAGAGGAATGCCTAAACAGTCTAAAAACTATGGCATTGGACAAAACTCCTGGGACGGACGGCCTTCCAGCTGAATTTTATAAGGTTTTCTGGGAAGACATTGAATGCTACTTACTTGATGCACTAAATGGTGCATATGAAAAACGTTGTTTATCAATTTCTCAAAGAAGAGGCCTAATTACCCTCTTACCAAAAAAGAACAAACCGGCTAACCTTTTAAAGAACTGGAGACCTATAACCCTTCTCAATTGCGACTACAAGATTGCAGCTAAATCCATAGCAAACCGCATAAAGAAATTTTTGCCGAACATAATAAATAATGATCAAACCGGTTTTTTGAAAAACAGATTTATAGGAGAAAATATCAGACTTATTGAGAGCATTATTAACCACACAAATATGGAACAAATCCCGGGCCTGTTGTTATTTGTAGATTTTGAAAAAGCCTTCGATAGTATAGAGTGGTCTTTTATAGAGAAAACATTAAGACACTTTAACTTTGGAACATCCTTGGTAAGCTGGGTTAAACTTTTTTATACGAACATAAGTAGCTGTGTCCTCGACAATGGATGGGCATCCGACTTCTTTTCTTTACATCGTGGAGTAAGACAGGGGTGTCCACTGTCTCCCTATTTATTTATTTTAGGCGCTGAAATCTTGGGTAACGCAGTGAGAAGGGATACAGAAATT
>BLAZ01001225.1:328870-330241 GCA_014633955.1 Acropora tenuis
TAACTGAAGGAACTACCAACATTAAATAAAGTGACTTTACCTTTTTACCTTTGTGCGCAAGTGGAAGAAAGAGAACTCGGCGCAAACAAGTTATGCGTCAATTGCCTAGCTCCTGGTCATTTCATTCAAGACAGTCCAAAGCAGAGCTTTTGTCGTATTCAGGGGTGCACGAAGAAGCATTCAACATATCTACATGTGAAAGAAACCCCATCAAGACAGGAAGAGAAGGAAGATCAAAACCAAACCACCATTAACCTTGGATGTAGCTCAAGCAAGGAACAGCTACTTAGACCTCAATGCCTCTCAAGTAACTAGCGGCTCTTTAGTAGGTTGTCAATCATTCCCGTAAAGGTCAAGGTAAAGGGAAGCAGCAATAAAGTTCTAAGATAGGCATTTCTGGATTTAGACTCAAATTTGTTGTTCTGTATGGAAGATCTCCTCAGAAGACTTGGTACCAAAGCCAAGACAGCCTCCCTCTCCCTAACAACCATGCAGACGTCTAACCAGTCAATCCAATGTTCTCTAGTGAACTGGGAAGTATCTGGCCTAAGTGAACAAAACCTGATTGAGCTACCAAAGGTCTACTCTATGCCCAGTCTGCCAGTCTCAACCGATACTGTCGGAACATAAGAAGATGGAAACCACTGGCCATACTTGAAAGGAATCAAAATGCAAAGTACAGAATCGGAATTGGTCTTCTCGTTGGAAGCGATGCGCTCCAAGTGCTTCAACCGAAAGAGTTTAGAGAGACCAAGGATGGCAGTCCTTTCAAAACACGGACAATTTTCCGATGGGTATTGAATGGTCCCCTTGGTAGAGAGAAAAGCAAGCCTTCCACAGCAAGCTTCATCAATACAAGTGCCAAGCTAAGCGAGCAACTTGAGGAGTTTTGCAACTTACAAAATTGAATGGCACCAGCTTAGAGCCTCAAGCTTCCATATCGCAAAATGACCACAAGGGGTATGCATCATGAAAGACTCGGCAAAACTTTCAAACAGCCACTACGACATTGCATTACCTTGGAAGAACGATCTGCCACTTCTCATGAACAATAAATTGCAAGAAAATAAGTTTCTTTATTGGGAATCTAGTCTTATAAATCAGGAAATTGTGACCCTCCACAGGATTTTAGCCACTTTGGTGCTGACACGCGCACGACACGTTCGCACGGTAAGACAAAAGACGCAGGAGTTAACACGGAACGACCGTGTTAGGATTTTGCTCATTAAAAATTTCCTTTGTGTTGGACAACACGGTAGAGACAATAGCCTTCGTGCGGGTAAATATTAACACGGATACCGTGTTTATCGTGTCAACTACGACACGCTTACCGTGTAAAATACAAAATGCGTATCGTGTCAATAATACAAC
>BLAZ01001225.1:348116-350616 GCA_014633955.1 Acropora tenuis
ACATTGCTTTAGAAGGGTATTGTGTGTACTGAAAGTTCAAAACAGTTGTTAGGTTAAAAGAGAAAGAGTGAGCAAAAGGTGCAGACATTGCACAGAAACAGTTGAGAAACCTTCAAACAAGGGCAAGGGATGGAATTTCAACTCTTGAACACTGGAATTTGCTTTTGTCAAGAACACCTCAGAATGTCAACAACATCACAGAGTTTGAAACCTCTAATGCAAAACTTTCATTTTGAAAAGAAAAGGCTGCAACAGATATAACTTTGGAGATGAAAAGGTTGCAACAGATATAACTTCATAAGACTGAAGAAACTTGGAGAACCCTCTGTATAGATCAATGCGTATCACACCAGCCCTAGAGTAAGACATCTTAGGCACGGTTCAGACGCCACTCCACTCTTGTGCCAAACCAACACTGTAACTGAGGAATTAAGTATGGCAAAAGAGCCACTGAATCAGTTTGGTATGGCAGTTTTAATTTGCGCAAAAACATTAAGTGCGACAGGGTCTGCCACATTATTAGACATTGGAGCAGCAGGTCATTCATATGGTGATCTCCACAAGTGCCAAACCAAATGCATACATTATGATAATTTATAACTTCCTATAAGTCCCTCCAAGAACTTGCTGCACAGGCTCATACGTTTTACAAGAAAGATAGCAGCACAAGACCCAGCATGTGAACTGTGCAAGAGATTCACCAAATACTGCTGCATTTAAACGCAAACTAGCCATTTGCAACTTATGTTGTGAGCCTGAGAATGTTCATGGGTGGATAAGAGGAAAGCAAGTTGGCTACTGTTTTGTGGCTACAGAACGTTGAGTTGGAAGCAGAATTACACTTAGCAGATCAAAAGTAGGCACAGCGATAAAGGTCAAGAAAAGGAGGATGTGGCAGATGAAGTCCACAGTGAAAAGGAAAGGTAATCTTTTTTACTGATAACAAACCAGAGTTTCATGCAATGTTAGGAATAAAATTTACCTTTTCCCAGAGTTTTGATGCCTGGAAGATGATGGCATTGTGGAAGTTGCCAGGGAAACAGTAGCTGCCCCAAATAAACCTGTACTTTGCATCTACCATAGCCATCAATACCACTGAAAAGAAGTTCTTGAACACAATACAGCCCCTCCTGGTGGACATTTAGTCGGTATGTGGCAGCCAACAGAAGGGAAACTGCCACCTGTCATTCATTTCCTACATCTTACATACTCAATAAAGGTAAAATGCCTAGCCAACATTTGGGTGATGTATGGGATCTTCCTTTACTGTCTGGCATTCCAAGTCGTTGCGGATTCAGTTCAGAATGAAACTGGACGCATTCTTCAAAATTTCTAAAGTTTTCTTGAATCATTCATCAGTATATGTTCTCCAAACCACCACCCATGAGCCGCTGCTCCTGGGTAAACGCTGGCAAGATTGTCCATGAACCCTCTCCTTTGCTCAGTTCTGCTTACACAAGAGCAACAGAAGTCCTGCCAAGGACAAAAGATAGACTATCTGTCTTCTTAATACAGTGAACATTTGAGGGTATTGGACCCAGGTCTTTCTCTGCAATGAGTAGCACATGAGTAGAGCAGTGACTGAACTGGGTCAGAAGACATGGGAGGCTTAGAACCAACTATATATCAAGCCAGAAAGCTGGAGTTATATGTTAACAAGGAACCTTTAGACTAGCATTGGACTTTGCAATGAAACAATGGGAACTATAAAGCACACAATTTTTGAACAGAATCAAAGGCCACCCATGCTAGCGATTGCTGTTATTGTGCACTTTGATAAGGACAATTACATAGGTCCAAGTTTTTGTGAAAATACCCCACATTGTGTAACCATTTTCGACATATCACATATAAATGATACAAATGGAGTAAATGTTGAAAGACAGCAGCTGCTGTTTACACTTGTTTGGTCCATAACCATTCATAAGTAAGTCGGTGTCACCCTTAAAAAACCATGGTTTGACTAAGGCTTTTCTGAAAAGGTTGCAGGACTACCTTATGTTGCCTTTTCAAGAGTATGTCAACTTACTGATCATTTAATTGAACCAATGGGCTTTAAAAGACTCAATGAAGAAAACATCAAATTATGAATTCAGATTGTTGGAAGAAGCTACTGTACTAGGCTGAACATGTTGGCAGAAAAGGCTTTGCATAGTTACGAGAACAACTTGAAATAAAAGTCTAATAATTACATCTTTTACAATGTCTGCCATACAAAATAAGTGAATATTACCCACAAAACATCTACACTAAATACACTAAAATATAATATGAAATATACATTGAGTAACTTGTGTTATATTAAAGTGTTTAATCAGTGTTATTAAGATCACTTACAACTCATTCAACTGTCATTTAACAAATGGATATTTCAGCCAGCCCAAGTACAACAAAGAGGGCAACATATGGCATTCCCCAACATCAACACCTCTGTCAAGCTCAACAACAAGTTTTTTTCTATTATGTAATGTATAATACTACCAATTATTCCTTACTGTTT
>BLAZ01001225.1:355616-358116 GCA_014633955.1 Acropora tenuis
ATCCGAGGAATGACGTGTCTGCTCGCATTTTCCTTCCTAACGAACATACTTCTGGACATGCTTGATCCACAGTGATTCTGCGTCACTCATAATCTCTACTGAGATTAAAAGGGACGAATCCAGACACAGAAGGAGTTTGGACAAAAGAATTTCGAGAAAGACGTCTTCAGTGAAATCAAGACAGTGAAAAAACTCAGTGCAGTCGCTGTTGTCGTGAAAGTCAAGGGACTAGATGAAGTAATCCCGCCTGCTAATTTCGTCTGTGAGTAAGTCTAGTGCAAGTGTCGTCTCTGTTAGTGTTAGGCTCTTTAGATCTTTAGAGTAACATCTTGCGTTTTGAGATTTATCAGGCGCCTCCAGGGAAAGCAAGGACCGCCTCAATTAACGCTTTAAGTCCCGTCGGCGCACTCATGACACTTTACTCTGTCTAACGCCAGATGATTTTACTCGTTAATGAAGAACCCCTTGGCAGTGAAAGGGTTAAGAAAAGAGGACCTTCCCACCAAAGTTTTTCATGTTTTAACATTGAGGCCTTGCACTTTTCTGATGCAATGTCCGCTTGGTTGTGCCCAGAAGGGACATAATTCCATAGATCTGGAGCTATACAAGCTTTCGAATTTCAACGACTCGAATTTGAACAAGTGGCATCAACAAATTCCTCATCAGTCTTGTTGATCCACCATAATGCAATCTCTGAATCCAGCCAACATACCGGCACATTCAGTGACACTTAAAGATGGACTTAGTGCCTTATGAACAGTTGTAATTAGTCTTGCAAGCACCAACGCAGAAAACACTTCTAATCTGGGTGGGGTACACCTGTAAGGGGTGATACTCTCGTCTTCGAGGCAACAAGCTTGCAAACAACTGACTTCTCGGACCGTTTCTCAAGGCAAACAACACCACCAGAGGCTTCGTCTGATGCATCTCCAGATCCATGCAACTGAGATGTAGGGGTCTCAACGCACGTCAGTCCAGGTGAGTAACAATTGTCAATTGAAAAACTCGAAATAGCTTGTAAGTAACAAGGACTTCCACCGCTATAGTACGTCTCCACCCAGAGGAGCGTCCCAATTAACATTCCACTCGCAATACTTTGAATGCAACAAGAACTAGAGACAGTATTCCAAAAGGGTCAAATATTTTCGCAATGGAACTGAGAACGATTCGTTTTGTGACGATTTCGTCTGTCAGATAACTGGTTAAGGTCTTGAAAGTAAAGACAAGTTTATCTTCTGTAGTTGCGGCTTGGTCCGTGATGCTCAGCAGATGCGTCATAGACTGTGCCGAGTTTAGTTGTGTCGTCCTTATCAAGTCTGACAATTTCTTTGAGAGGTGAATAGTGGACCTTGCCTAATTCTGTTTGTTCCTTCAAGTTCACTGGTTCAATAATGTACCTTTCAAGTTGCTCTTTAACGACTTCATCACAGTGTTTTGGGGCTTCGGGTTTCGAGTTTGGTCTCTGCAACAATTACTCTAGCCTCATTTTGCTTAACTGATAGTTCTGACAGTGGTCTGGGAGTAAGGAAGGACCTTCCTTGAATGGCAACTTGACTTCATATATCTATCTGCATTGTCCGTGGTATCGTCAATGAATTTCTCATAGAGCGTCGGTTGATTGTGCTTCATCCCTAGTGTTTCCAAATCCTCATTTTTGTTTTGGATTTGGATTATCTGCACTGATAAGTATATCTACACTCAAATCTTCACCACCATGGGAATTATCAACGAGCCTTAAGCACTGCAAGTGAGGGTAGTTGGTTTGAGTGAACTCAGTGATTTTATTACTGATTGTTGTACAGATTACTGATACTACATATGCTGAAACATGCATCTGCATACCACCAACTGTCTCCACTGCAAATTGAACAATGATACATTGCCTGAGTTTGTCAGTAGACGCTCCGAGGTCTTGATCAGTCATTTGTCCTGGCAAGCCACAGGTAGTTTCAGAGTGATCCGTAAGTTCTCTGAGATGTAGCTTCTTTGACTGGCGCTATCAAACACCATTCTGGTATTAACGGAATATTCACCACTCCCTGGCTTGGAGATGTTTGCTCTCGCCGTCGGCGAAAGGACACTGGATTTGGGGCTGACAAAGATATTGGTAGACCTGACAAAGATATTGGTAGACGAGGCTTAAAATTATGCTTCAAGAGGGTTCAGTGCAACTCCTTCATCAGTGACTGCACTTCTTCCTTGGGCAGTTAATGGTTAGCAGATGGATGTGGTCCCTTACAACATGTGCACCAAGGGCCTTGATGATTGCATTTCCCACTGCCCGCTGACAAGGCTGAGGCCGAATGAATTTGATTATCGCATTTTAGCGACGCTTAAATGAGAAAGGGCTGAACGAGGATTCGAACCATGGCCTCTTTGATGACGGTGCAGTGATCCACCGGTTAAGCTACCAGGCCAAATGGGAGCAGGTCGTCATGTGGGTCGATTATAAGCCCGTAGATGTGGAGAAAGCACTATGAGCCTCTCAAAACGCCAATGG
>BLAZ01001225.1:403225-405725 GCA_014633955.1 Acropora tenuis
CTTGTTCATTGTGGACTGAACAATCATTTAAATTGCCATTGTTACAGCCTCTTTTTCTCTTTTTTTGCTATGCACATTAACGGTTGGGTAATGAAATCATTTACGTGTTTCTGTTGCGCCAACATTTTTGGAAGGTGTGTACAATAATATTTTGGGAGAGAACAAGTTTTATGTGGCATAATTTTTTTGAAGAGAAAAAACAGGAAAGGAATTTTTTATTAAAGTTTTATACTGTATGAGAATTGGTTGGAACATTCGCCAACTGCCCTAGAGAAACTGGGAATCCTTTTGGTCAGAAACTAACGTACTTTTGCCTTTTCGCCAAATTTAGGTGGCAAATTTTGGCGATTGCGATGTCGACCGTTGTAGCTGTTTTCCTGATTGGAGCTGTTGTTGGCTTTGTAATTTTTAAGAAGGGTGGTTGCTCTCCTGACATTGCTTATGAAAGAAATTTCTAACATAGACAAGGATTTTCTTCCACTGAGAGAGTAGCAAACTGTTTGATTACGACGAATGTATTTTGAGATGACTAAATACAGAAATCAGCCACAGCTTATAGTTTAATCATCAATGTAGGCTGAAGTTTACTGTTCTAGCCAGTTCAATTCCTTAAACACCGAGAACTGGTCATCTGTTCTTGTAATGAATTAGGTCGAATAAAAACCCTTTTATTGAGATGTCTTCGTCTTAATACTGCGTGACGTATACAAGGGAAGGTTTTTCATGTTGTTGAGCTGGTCAGTGTCACTAGGTTGTCTGAAATTCTTCTGTTACCGTCTCACGGTTTTCTAGAAAAGTCTAGTAGATTGTCATTAGGTCGTTTCTTGTTTTGTTTTCAATGTTTCCCAGCAGACATTGATAGATGCCCTTGTTATTTTAAAACTGCTCCATAAAATACATGAGCTGTTTTTCATTGCGATGTTATCTCTTTCTTTGGAAATATTCTATCATCTTCATTTTGGAAAAGAGTGGATTGAAACTTTTTTTATTATGTCCCATTAGCGACTGCTTTTCCATTTAGTGCGTTTGTGAGACGCTCTCTGCCTCGTTTCCAAGTCCGGAGTCATGTGATTTATCCTTAGCTAGGTGCTTGTTATCCTTGTTTTCCTTTAGCGAGTCATCCATCTTCTTTCCTAAGTACCATGGGTGGCTCTTAATGCCGGGAATATCAATTCTTTCCTTTTCGTTACAAAGCATCTTCAAAATAAGACTTTTGGCTTCTATGGAGATGTTTCGCTTTTTGGGGAACTCCACTGTCTTGGATATCTGGTGTATGTGAAAGAAGCAAGCAAATTTTAAGATGCATTCAAACAGACCACAAGCAATTATCAACAAACTCAGAACTGCCCATACTCATTTCTCAAGTTATTGATAATATATAAATGGGACATAGATGACATGAAACAAAAAGGTAGAAAGAGCGTTTTTATCTCAGTGAGATGACAGCAATACTGGTCTGACATTTATGCGACTGTTCCCATGCCTGAAAAAGAATTTATTTTCATAAGTTTGATCGCTATTTACTAGTGCATACTCGAAATTTAACCGGAATTGTGATTCAGTATAACTATGAATAATGAACTAAATAAAGACATCAATAACAGCAAAGTTAGTAGGTTTGCTAATCAATATGTGGATTTGATTAGCGACAATTTCTTCACAGTGCTTCTCGCTATTCTATTCTAATCAAGGAGGCGTTATTGCCCAAAACGATAAAATATGAAGCTCAAAGTTCAAATGTCTGATTTTTCTGCTAAAATAACGATAGAACTTGTCATCCGTTAAAATTCCCATGACTTTCACAAAACGTCACGCACGGTTCAAAATGCGGAGCAAAACGACGCAGTCAAGTTCCTCACTCGTGAAATATTTCACAGAAAAGAACAGAAGCTGTCTTTAGAAGTCCTTGAGCGTTTTTCGCAGAGCATTCTGGTAAAATGCAATACACTTTGGTAAAAAGCCGTGAAATCAAGAATTTGTCCTCAAATCTAGATTATGCTGGTACTTGCTGCGCCTGCTATGCAGTAATTATATAAACGCCAAGTTTTCCAATTCTCGGTTTTCACGTGACGTCACAGCGGCGACGTTAATGTACAGAATAATAGTGAAGAAAGTTGATTCTATTATTATGCAAAACTTGAGCGACACCTGTATATATTGGAATACCATTAATACATATTCACACGATTTCTCGTGAAATTTAGTATACGCTCTTGCACATTTAAAAGAAAACAACACTGTTAAAAAAAACAGTCTCCACTTGGTTTTTAAAAAATTTCTATCGATCAGTAATCTTTCCTTTGTTTCAAAATTGGCTGAAAGAGTGGCAGCAGATCAAATCCAGTCCCACTTAAGTGAACATAATCTCCTTCCTTCACTGCAATCAACCTATATACAGCACCACGGTACTGAACTGCCTTGCTTAAAGTCAATAACGACATTTTGATGAACATGGAAGAAAGACGTATCACTTTTCTGGTTTTCCTTGATTTAAGCGCAG
>BLAZ01001225.1:483712-486212 GCA_014633955.1 Acropora tenuis
TACACGGCCTAAGCTTCTTTATTTGCTTTGTGATATAGACGTAAAAATATAAAGGTAAAAATGGCGGAAAACAAAAAAACGCTTTTTCTATGTTTTGACAAAACATGGGTTTTTGACCAATCAGAGTACGTGCAGGATCCTATCTTTATTATAAAAAACTGTATGATATATTTCACTGTATATTGAATATTTTCCCCTTTCCTCAAAAGTCTCTACCGCTCGGGTGTGCAAGCGGAATCATTGAATCTCAAAAATTAATTATTCTTTCCAGTTTTTCCGAGTTATTCATTACTGAAATTGTGTGTTCAATATTCTTTTTTATGGAGTTTAAGAAACTAAGACGGCTGTTGCAACGAAAATGACGCCATAAAATAGAGCCTTTCGTTAACCGAATTTAATGTTTTACGATTATTACGTGTTGGTCACGTTGTACTAAATAGACCGATTCGGCTAACTCAATGTTGTACCCAATTCAGATCCTTTGGGAATAAAACTTTTTGTTCCAAGTATTTCCATATCATTTAAATGTGAAAGCTATATTATCATGCAAATAACACACACAAAGAACCTTAACCCCGAGAGATCTGAATTGGGTACAACATTAAGTTAGCCGAATCAGTCTATAACCGAAATGCACTTTCGCTTGCTTAGCACTGGTGATTTTAAATGATTTATCGCCGCGGGCTTGCGTAGTCATCAGAACCTCAATTATGTAAATTTAACGTCGTCCTTTGGTAGACTACGTAGCAAATTGCACCAAAAGGCGTGCCGCACGTGCAGCACGATTATTTTTCCTCATTAATTTACATTTTATTGGGCTTATTGTAATAATTATTATTATTTTTGCGCTATTCAAAACGGGTGTCGAACGAATTCTTTTTCCTTTGTCTTTGGATGTTTTTTCGTTCTTGACTCGAGAAGCAAAATGCAAACGACGAAACTTTACGTACAACTGTATGAAAATTGAGAAGGGGTGAAAAAAAATATATTGAGGCAAACCCTCCCTCCTCTCCGGAAATGCCTGGGCCTTTGACACCCCACCCCCGGATTTTTCAATCCCTTTCGTGGGGGGGTATGGATATTTTCTGGAACATAGCTGTTTTATTGTACAGTGATAGGTAAATTCAAACAGGACATAAATGTCATTCCCAATAATGTGGAAAAATATATGGCATTCATGATTGGCAAACATCTTGTATTCCTTCTACCAATTTGTGAGTTCAAGCCTTCATTATCAGTAACCAATCTACAGCCTTCGAATTTTATACAAATAAAAAAGTTAAAGGTGAACGACTAACATCAGAAATGGGTCAGTATCATGATTTCTATGTGAAATGTGACATCATTATTAGCTGACATTGTTAAAAACTTTAGAAAGACTTGTATGCAATACCGCAAATGAGATCCATGCCTCAATTTCACACCTCCATCCTCTTGGGTTCATTCATAATGGCGGAACACTCTTATCCAACCTCCCTGTATTGAAAATCCTGGTCGCTTTTCGTCATTAAGCAACAACGAGCTTTCTGAGCCCCGGACAACAACCGGAAGTGAGCTGTTTTCCTATTTAACCCTATCACAACTACATTGCTAAGTTTCTTTTAACTAGAAGAGACAATTACTTTGAAAATCTGATTGAGACCACTGTCATAAAATGCGAAATGTTTATTTCCGGTCTCCTTCTGTAGCTCAAAAAGAATTCCAGCAATGCATAAATAGCGTTGGCAGAGAAGCCAGATTGTTGTGTGGTTTCAACCTTGACACTTGTTGTTACAGAAACATCGGGTCCTCGATTTTTAGAAACGTCCATGAATACAGTTATATCACTTGGAGGATCAGGTCCGTGTATCAAAAGCGTAGTTAAACCATGTTTGGACCAACGAAGACCCATAATGTGCGAGCGGTGCGATTCAAAGTTTGACGATAAATGAGCAAGACATAAGAGTAAAAACGCCCCGAAAACGAAAGCCATAAGATTCGACGTGTCATCCGCCATGTTGCCGTGATTCATTGGTCAACCAATGCAGCGTTTCAGTGTATTATTCCTTTTGTTGTCGTGCAGTCTCTCATTATTTTGTGTTTTGTATTTCTCCAGTAATGTATGCAGAGCCCAGAAGGCGCGAGGCTCGTAATGAACATGGTCCACAGCTCCGTTAGGATAACCGTCGCTAACGGGATAAATATCTATGACGTCAAAACCTGCATTGCACATCGCAGACGTGGCGAAGGCACTGAACAAGGCAACTCTCTGGGAAATTAAAACAATATATTTATCAATTAAAGAAATATCACACTTCTGCTGTGTGTACACAGGCTCATACATGTCGTGATTAGCTTGTTTGGGAGAACTCGAGAGCAGATTGTACAGACACGAGACTGAAGTTTGCACCAAGGTGCGGAGTACATTGTAATTTCTAGGAAAGTGAAACAATTTTTTTATGAATGTGATAATAACTACCGCAATTAAAGAAAATAAAATACTCCCTGCATGGGAAAAGCT
>BLAZ01001225.1:491063-496063 GCA_014633955.1 Acropora tenuis
GGGCATAAATATGTTTTGGGCTCGACTCAGACTTATTTTAGCCCGAGCCGTCATACTATTAATATCACTTTGGAGGACATTGAGAAAATAAAAACTGAAAAAAATGACAACAAAACACTCTGAAGAATATTTTTTTCACCAGCGCTGTGAGAAAACGTCAACAAACTTTGAAATGGCTTCTCGATTTTGATTGGCTGCTTAGATCGTACGATTATTTGATTCTCATTTTTTATTGGTTTATTTCAGCGGGCTGAAATACATTTTAGCCCGCAAAATGCGCCACAATGCCCGACAAAGTGATAATAATATCATTTTTATCTTGTGACTTGAATGGTGTCATGTTAGCTGGCAAGGTGCTTTGGGAGCCTATCCAACATGGCAGTGAGTGATCGTTGTTGTTAAAAATGTTTTGTTTACGCTCCCAGACGGTACTGAACTGAGAAAGAAACACCACTTGAAAAGGGTGAGGTATCAAAATCCTGGACCAAACTATGCCTGGTACATCTATGGGTATGATAAGTAAAAGCAATGAGGTTTTCCTCTTCAAGTGGTGTTGAAGAATTTCAAATCCGTAGTTCAATATACAAAACATTTCATATATCACTTCACATCCATTCTTCATGGGCTCGTTAGAACTCACAAATGACCTGCTCCCAACGTCAGTGGCTTCATAGCTCAGTTGGTTAGAGCATCGCACCGGTATCGCCAGGTCACGGGTTCAAACCCCGTTGAAGTCCTGACTCTTTAGGCTTCTATACGCGATTACTTAAATTGCGTTCATACTACGATTATCATAGCTTACTTGAATGTTTTCTGGTTAGTTTGTTGTCACCTTTAGAGCAAGCGTACACGAGGGCTTAGTGAACAATTTGATCAAGGTTATCATCATTTAGGAATTGGTTCAAGAAATCTTTTAATATAGCATTTTCTCCAAGGTTTTTGGTTGGACCATGCCAAAGTGAAAAATTTCCCATTTCTCTTTCTTGCTACATACTGTAGAGCACCAATGAACAAAAACTCAAAAAACAAAAACAAAAAAAGAAGACCAATGAACCACATTTTGTGGCGCTTGCAACTGATTTTCCGTGGTCATGTCTTTGTTGCTGCCACGTGCTTCTTTCATCATCATCTCCTTCGTCTTCATCCTTACACAATTTTTGATCCAACTAACCACCATTTTCATGTGTCTTGCATTGTCAGAATTACAAAGGTTTTGTTGTTCTCTTTCGCACTGGCATTCTTTTCAGATTTGAGAAATTTGTTTCATTGTAAAACAAGTGAAAATGTCTTCCTTTTAATCCAAAGCATCTGGGATTTCCCTGGATCTTCTAGAAGCCATTTTTAACAGAAAGGTGAAAATTGAAAAATTCAGAAAAATCGAAAATTCAATGAAATTGGTCAAGTTTGGTTTCAAGTGAAAACTAAATTTATGTATGTTGCAGTTAGGTGCTTTACAATACCTAGGGGAGTTTAGTTTCCAAGTTAAAGCCAATCAAATGAAACCTACTGTGATAGGGCACATGAGGGTACAATGGAAATTCAGAGGGCTCATATTCGGTTCACAGAATCTTTTCCAATGCCCCATCATGCGCCCAGTAATTTGACTCGTATTTTCACCCTCATTGCCCTGTTGTTGTAACAATGTACTGTAACTCAGCGAGTGGTGGTGGCATTCAGAAAGAAATGTAAGGATTTCTTGGTCATTAATATTCGAAACCTCCTGTTCATTAAAGCTTGCTTCCAATTCAGCCTCAGAATTTGATGAAGTCTTTGGGTTTCCAACACCTTGCATTGTAAATGAACAAAAAATTCATCATTGACTCTACTCCTTTCTGTATTCATGCACGTGGTTTGAGAATTTGCCACAAAAAAAGTCAGATGTGCATTGTGTGTACTTGTATAGGAATAAAAACATACCTTTTCCACACTGGATGCAGAGATTTGCTCCATCTGGGAGTGTAAACCCACAATTTGCACAAAACAGTCGTAGAAGCACTCACTCATTCACTCACCACCATGTCGGATAAGCTTCCACAGCACCTTGCGAGCTAACATGATATCGTTCGAGTTGTGCGGTAGAAATTATATTGGTGTGGTGAAAATGATATTGCCGTGGTGAAAATGATTTTGCCATGATCAAATTGATATTGCCATGATCAAAATGATATTGCTGTGATTAAATTGATATTCCTGTGGTCAAAATGATTTTGTTGTGACAGGTTTGGGCCACTGTTAACCATGTGTGTCATATTGTGTACCCTTATAAGCCTATTAAAAACTTTATTTGCTACTGTCAGGGAGACTTCGTGTGATGTGTACATATTTCTTTGTGTTTTTATCAAGTTATAGAAACACTCGTCAAAGTTTGGGAGATCTCGAAAAAGCTGTGGAAACACTCGCCTGCAGTTCGTGTTCGCACAGCATTTCTTGTTCTCCCAAACTTGCACTTGTGTTTCTATAACTCGAAGGGAAGTCAGGCTGGCGTAGTGGACATCGATCACGCCTTCCACCTCGACTACAAATGTTGTATGTGGATCGAGTTTCAGTCTATCTTAACCTGACTTCGAGGGTTTTCTCTGGGCACTCCGGTTTCCTCCCTCCTCAAAATTGACCCCCAGTCTAATCCATCTGGCTGTGGTGCTGTGCTCCGAAGTCATATATGGATCGTGTTCAGGGGCTGAGCGCCTAACCGGCAGCACAGCTCCTTCGGTCTGACCTCGTTCAGCTGCGCCCTTTGCAATTCAGTCTATGGACTGCGAGAAAGGGTGATTAGCAGGTCTACTACCTTATTATAGGAAATTAACGCTCCATGAAATTAAGGTGTTGGAAGTTAACGCGACTTAAATTAACGCGAATTTAAAAAGGAAATTAACGCGATTAATAGAGCAACTGGAACAAATTTACTTCAACACCGGATGCCAAGAAATTTAAAACTGAGCCATGTGCCTAGGTCTCATACTCTGTCGAGAGAGACTATTTTGACGATTCGAAATCTATCTTGGCCGAAATCAAAGGAGAAGATATTGACATCACTTCTGACAGCGACAACGATGAAGATGAACTCGAAATATTGTAAAATATGTTTAAATGTTTAAATTGTTGTTAATGTTTAAAAATCAATATGTAAAAATGTTTAAATGTGTCAAGAATGTCTGGACAGGTTCCAAAATTGGGCTTAAAATACTAGAAATTAAGAGCGCGGAAATTAACGCTACCTTTAATTAACGTCGCGGAAATTAACGCTCAACAAAAATAATGCGACTTAAATTAACGCGAATTGTTAAAATTCACGTTAATTTCATGCAGCGTTAATTTCCTATAATAAGGTATTCTTTATTCAAACACGGAAAGTGTTTTCAATTTCAGATTTTACATTTAAGCAATCTTGCTATGCCAGTGTATTAGAAAATTCTTTTGAAAGGTTCAGGCTATTGTTATTGCTATTGCTATTGCTATTTCAGTGAAAATGATTGTTTTAGTGATGATCAGCTCTACTTAAGTAATGATGATCATTTACTCTGAAATTTTATCAGTCAGCATTTCAAATACATAAATCTCATATCTATGTTCATTACATCATAGTTATTTTCGTAATGCAGATTGTAAGTAGCCGTGGTAACAACCTTCATGAAGTGGAGGCACCTGATGGCTCCAAGTTCCTTGTTAGCATGCCATCTAAATTCAGGAAAAGTGTTTGGATAAAAAGAGGTATGCCAGAGTCCTTTTAAAAGTTGCCATAATTATGGGTTTAGGGTGATTGATTATTCAACACAGTCTTCCTCTCCGAAAAAAAAAGGCACTTGCTGTGGTTATCAGTACACATACAAATTCTAAAAAATTATAGTAGTTCTCTTTAATTATTTTTCATTTTTTCCCAACAATTTAAGGAGATTTTGTTATCGTGGATCCCATTGAAGAGGGCAACAAAGTGTGCGCTGAAATTGTGCATATTCTATACAACAAACAAATCAAGGATCTGAAGAGTGAGGGGCTGTGGTATGTGTTATGTTCTCTTATTTTCCTTTTCAATTATTTATAACATGCATTTTGTTTTCTTAAGAGAAGACAAGCAGATAATAGTATAATAGTAGCATTGAAGTAAAATAATTATTTTATCATCATCACTGTTGTTGTAGTTGTTGTTGCTTTAGATTATTCTTGTAAAAATAAAATCAACAAACAATGCTTAGTTAGTGACCTAAGAAAAATTAGCACAAATGCTTTGCAAAGCTCAAATTCCAATATTTGTTGTTTTACGTGCATACCAAGTTTACAGGATGATTCCCTTTTAGGGTTGCCATGGATACCTTCCTGCTAGACTTGATTTTGCCCAGGCTCCCTACCAACCTTTAAGGCACCAGTTCCCAAGCCCATCCATTGGCAATGATATTAATTGCATAATGTTTTGTTTCTCATTAAGGCCTACAGCATTCACAGACAAGGTACAAGAGGATGAAAAACTGGAGATGAAGGGTGAAAAAAGGTCATAATCTTTGATAAAAAATACAAATTTACCTGTGGGCCAAATTTCTTCTATTAGCAGCTAGTTGACTCGTTGAAGTATGAAGGATATGTATGAAGGATAAAAATGAAAGAAAGGAAACTAAAATGAATGAAATTTCATCATCTGGTTGAGTGAAGTCCTGAAGTGGACAGATGTTGCTTACCGTCATGTATTAACAACCAAGTAGAAGATATTCAATGAAATTTAATGATAAGTCAGTTATTCAATGAAATATAATGATAATTATTTTCATTGTTACAGACTATACAATTATTTGATTGAGGAAAATGTGCTGCACTCATATTCAAACAGTCATATCTTCGATTTGTGGCTTGAACATTGCCTTTTCCTGGTTGCAAAATTTAATTTCCCGATCGTTTCCTTGCAGCAATGCCCAAGGTAACGGCTGTCGTGACAGAAATGATAGTTCTAACAAGAGTTCTGATGACGAGGATGACGATGACGATGATGATGACCTGTTTGTTAATCCAAATCA
>BLAZ01001225.1:605199-607699 GCA_014633955.1 Acropora tenuis
ATCTTCAAACTATCGATCGAAGATGCGAACGGGAGGCAATGCTTTATCTAACCGATAAAATTACCACACAAATCTCATAGAGTATTGCATGCTTGAGTCTGAAACTGAGCTCAACGAAAGGCCTTTTTAAAACCCGCGAGTGTTATCTATTTGACCCAGCAATCAGTTGATTACTCACAAAAAAAGGAGAAGGATGCAAGTGAAATTCCTTGCAGAAATGCGGAATAAAAACACATTGGACTAGACACGTAGTTCCCTTCGCAGACGGCTGGAAAGAACTGACAAATTAAGTCAGCTTCTAATCAAGAAAATCCTAAAAGTCCTACCTGAATTTGTTGCAGCAACTTGGTCGAAAGCTTTTTGCTTGTAAAATCCTCACTATCCACGATGAATCCGTATTTTTCTTCACCTTAAAATAGAAAACCGAAAGGCGAATTAGAACAACGAAAGTACCTGCGCGCGTTCAGCTTGGTATCACTACTGAAAACCCTTCTTTGTAAATCGAAGGATAATTTGTTAACAAAAAAAACAATAGAAAAAGAATAAGACACTTCTTACCTCCTTCACCAAAGTCAAAAGCAGAGGTGGTAGAAATGCCATACAGGACTTTTAAGAGCTGCAGAATATCTTCAATAGCCGATATGTCCGTAGAAACAGTGGATACAGCCACAGGCCTACCAGCACTCTTTTCCTCTTTCGTTGCTTCCTGTTTCACCTCTTGACCTCCCTCTGGAGTTTCAGGTGGTGGGGAGCTGGGTGGGGTAGAGTCCAGGCTGTCGCAATATTCCTGAAGAAAAAGAATATTATGGTGTACCGTTCCAAGGGGTTACTGAAAATATTATTTCCATTGCTTGATGACGGTGCAATCTTAAAGGCCCACGGCTTTTGCACTGAATGGGTTGACCTTACGTCCCGTTGCAGTGCTGTAAGGGATGTGATGTTTCCGCTGTAACCAAGCAATACCTTTTTACGTAATAGCCCGCAAAGTCACGTAGTTTCAGTCAAGAAATTTGCTTACGTCATCAGCACGCTCCATAATCTTATGCATGCATGCATGCTCATGACACAGTGAAGCCACTGAAATGCATGTGTGCAAGCTTGCAATGAGCTCACAGAAACAAAAAATGGACAAAGCAATGTCACTGTTGTAAAACAATTGGTTCATGGTTACTGTGCGTTCCTCAAATCATGGATGGTATTTCTCAGCACTCGAGAAGCTAGAGTCGTACACGGCACGTACCTCGTGCTTCGCGTTTTTTAGCGTTCTTCAGCGCCACAACATGTTTCACCTCTCAAGCTAATAATGCCCCAACTTGTAAAACGATCAGTTTTCAAACAATTAAGGCCATCCTCCCTTTCCGGACAGGAAAAGAAAAAGAACTGCCACCAAACCATGGCCCTTACCTTGTAAGCGGCGACCAGCTGTGCACAATTTCGATTTTTACGAATGCTTTTGGAATATCCCGTTAACTTCCACTTTCGGAGGAAAGCAGGATCACAATTTCTTTGAAGGAAAGAGATGACATCTGCCTTGGGAAGTTTCTCTGTGCCAACATATCGCTCCACGTACGACACTGTCCAGCAGACCTGAGGGGGGGAATATTGCGAATTGAAAAACAAACAAACATTAATCAAACAAATGGAAGTAAGAGAGAGATAAGAGAACATTTTAAAGGCCCCTTTTAATTTGGTGTTAAATCGAAAAACAAACAAATAAAAAAACACGTCTTTCCCCAAATTATACTACAATATACTTATAATATACTAGCCTTCGCTGAAAAGCTAGCTTAGAAAATGCCAACATACTACGTTTTAGCCTTGGCAAAATTCTGGCCAGTTTACGGTTTTTTCGTCCCAGAATAGTTTTTGCTTACCGACCTTTCGTTCCACACATAGATGACAAGCTCTAAACAACCAGAAATAAGGACACACTTAAGGGAACAGGAGTTTCATACTTCCTTTATTTCGTAAGGGAGCGGACGGGGCCAGAGGGTGTGTTCCCTCTGTTTTGGCTGTCCAGAAAAACATGGGTAAACATTCCCTCGTCCGCAAGGTTATCTCTTTCGCCGAAGGCCATACTGAAATATGATGACAGCCGACCGCATCAGCGGTATTTTGACGCTGAATTTAAGCGAGGAGATGATTCTCCAAAAGTAAAGGCATTCCAGGGAAGGAATACAATCACCCGATTGATTTTAAGAACTTAAACGCGGTCAAAATCTTATCAATACCGTTGTCTCTGTACTTTCTTTAGATCCCCATTGACTTTCCATGTCAGATTCACTGACCTCGCGATAGGCAATACTGAAAAAAAAACAAAAACAAAATTCCACAGATCAGAAAATCCAGCAAAGCTATGCCATAAATTTTCCAACTGCTACAAGAGCAGTCAAGTCTGTTTACAAAATACGTGCCTTTTTCCACTGGCTGAAAGAAACGAAATAAGTGGAACACGTTTTATTTCACACACCGCTCGGGGCCTGGCAATAGGTCATGTGAC
>BLAZ01001225.1:672045-674545 GCA_014633955.1 Acropora tenuis
CTGAGCTCTCATTTTAATTAAATGTGAATGTGAAGCTACCAAGCAATATTTCGCTGCACGAAGACCCTAATAAAAGGTCAACTGGGTCCGTCCCTTTTTTTTCTTTTACCATTTTTTTATTATAAAAGTGCTAAAATCGGCGTGTTTTTGTTTGCTTCTTTGATGCATTACTTAGAACCAATTGAACAAAATTAAAATCGTCTGATAGAAATATTATCAAATGAAAATACAAAAACGAAATATTTACAACTACAAAAAAGTCAAGGAATATTGAATTAAAAAAGGTGACATCATGATGCATGACAATGGCCATATACGACGACGCTGTCATCAGTGTGCATGTAGAGTAATAATTTATCTTTTGTGTTGTAATCAAGCAGGAGTAACGCCATCGTGTTAAGAGTTATCCTTTTAGAGCGTCTCCCAAGCATCTTAAAAGTATCTTCCCGTCTTCTATGTTTGCAAGGGTTGATCACTTTCAATCTTAAATTCTGGTTCTAAAACCTGTGAAAATAATTGAGATCTTCAAGCTCCAACAACTATGCCGTTACCAAAGAAATTTCTGCAATTTGATTGGCTGGGGGCAGTAGTATTTCAGCTTTATTATGAAATACTTACATGAAGATACAAAACAATAATTTTCCTAGCGAAAAATCAACGTAAGACGTTTTGTTTGTACGTGCGTCCTCCAGATTAAAATCCTTCCCTGACCGTTCGCGGGATTTTGTCCTCGGTAATCCCGTATTCAACTCCGCTGCGCTTTGTTGATATATACCGTCTGTCAGTTGTGTTCCTCAGCTTTCGTGTTGTGTTCATTCTACTTATGTCCACGGAAGCACGTGATTAGACGTAGGCTCAACTTGCATGAGTTTCACGAGATGTCTCGTTAAGCCAAAGTTGTTCGTTACTTTAGGGTACTATAGTGTAACGTCTCTGATTGGATCCGCAATCAAGTCAACCGCACGAGGATGCAAAATCAAAATGTAAAATCAGTGCCTACATTTGACACGAGAAGAGGTCGTTCTTAAAATAGTTAATACCGTAAAATTATAAGCGGCTTTCTACCATATATCAAGATATCTGGCTGGCTTTTGACTTCGACATACCTTTCTCTTTAGCAATCCATCAACGTGTGACAATCGTGAAGCTGAAAGAAGGAATCGATAAATGATAGTCTTGGTAATCATAATTGCAATCGACAAAGCACAACGTGGGCTATATTTTGCCAAAACATTTCCAGAAAGGTGACCAATATTTCTCCTCGTCCTCATGGAAGACGGTGGAATACACAAGTAGAGTGACTCTTCCTTTCAAAGAGAATGAAACAAGGAAGACGCGTTCCAAACGTGTTGTAAGGGACGAGAAATTGAAATTCAATAAATTTATTCAACAATTTGGTATGAATCTCATCAATTTGGACTCGTTAGAAGGATTCTGGATTCTAAAAGCAAAAAGAATCCGCATCACCTTAAATTACTTAATAAGAGTACTGCCTTAGAACCTACCTCCGCTGGCAATATACGTGTTCAAGACACAAATGGCCTCTCTGACGTCTATAAAACACAATTACAATGGATTGTCAGATTTCAGGACTACAACGTATAAGTCACTTTATATGTTGGTCTGATACAGCACTTTCAAGTACGAGCCACGAAGCACGTTATGGGAAGGGGGGAAGAGGAGATAAAAAGGAAAAATCATCCAGTACATAGCACAAACAAATAGCGAAGAAACAAACCTGTCTCACATGCTGGGAATTCTCTATCCCCGCCAACCACTTTTCGGAAGGTATATGTCCTTAACTTGCACACTAACCCTTTCATGCCCGACCAGCACTCCAATGGATTTTACTCTGTCTAACGCCAGAAGATTTCACTTGTCAATGGGGAAACCCCTTGGGCAGGAAAGGGCTAATTGGTACGGATAGCACGCATAGGTCAGGGGTTCTCAGACATACCTGATAATTGCTCCTCAGCACTTTCATCCGAAGAATCCCTGTCTTCGCCCATTTTATTGGCTTTGATCGTTTGCAGGTCTCTCTCCTTTTTCTGCCAAGTCTGCAGAGTTTCTTTGGCAGCAATTTTCAGTCGGCAATCACCGACAGGAACTTTCTTCATAACTAGTTGCTTGTAGTCATCCAACCAACACCACTGGCTTGCAGCTTTCAGTTCAGCGTGGAAGTTCAATTCCTTAGGGGTGATGGGGAAATGGTCTTTCATGTACACTATCACCGCCTGAACTAATGGACTGAGGTCCATCAGAGGAAATCCTCCTTTGCATTGTGGGACAGTTGTCCTTCGCCACTCAAAGGATTTCAAACATCTTTGAATTTCTTGAATTCTAAGGGCGCAACTCGCATTTGTTGAATCCTGACAGAGATTTGGATAGTTGATTTCGTGCGTTGCTTTCAATGTTATAAAAATAACAAATTAAAAGAGGTGGTAATAAACTGATATTACTTACTTTTAATTCAACTTGGCAAATTCCATCAAACTTCTCT
>BLAZ01001225.1:694545-702045 GCA_014633955.1 Acropora tenuis
TCGACGTTACCGAAGCAATAATCTCTGAAGCAGCTGGAAAGATCACATAATTAACTGTATATACATATTACATATGTATTTCCCTTTTTAGTTGTACATAGATTGTTCAATTTTTGAAATCATTTTTAGGTGAGGTTTAAATAAACTTTTTTTTTTCAATGAGAACACGTAGCAGCCTCAATTATAAAAGTTCATATCTCACTAAAATATTCCAAATTTGTCTAAATAGTCTCATATTTTTTACAAATTTGTCTCCAATTGTTTTGTTTTACAAATATGTCTCAAAACAAGGCCGCGTTACAGTTCTTTGTCTCCCGCGTTTTCCAGTGTCTCTATTTGCATAGTTAAAATAAAATAAGCATTACTAACTATGATTAAAAGGAAGACATAGAGAATCTTGAAAGGTCGTAAGCTGAATATCTATTGAAAGGAATGTGTTCTGTTTCAATGCAAAAGTGAACACGCCCAGACATGCCAATATAAGCCTTCTTGCAGTCCCTCACTCACACAATTTCTTGCTACTGGCATGCCTTCTGGTCCAGCGGTTGGCACAACTCTCTTTCGAGAACTGTAAGGTTAGTGGTGGGGCGCATTCCACTACTTATAAAGTGAAGAAATATTCTGTTCTGCGACATTCTCAAATATAGATTATTAAAAGAGAGAAAAACCCTTGATATAAAAACGAGGAAACATTCACTGAAAACGCGCGATATTTTTCTCGCCGCCTCGGGAGGCGAATTTTTGAAGAGATTTTCTTGTACACCTTACACGCTGTTACACCAACGTGTTTTTGGAACACGCGTTTTAATTTTGTTGAGAAAGAAGTTCTCACATTCCCGAGGCAAGCTGCTTGACCGACAGGTGTTGCACTTTCCCGCTTGCGACAATCACGTGACGCAAAAGTAACTTTTTCATTGGCTGAAGTCTCGAACCCCTGCGCGCGACGCAAGTTACAGGACTCAATTGTTCATGACGACTCTATGCATTCCTCATAATGTTGACAATCTTTGGTAAAGGTCGACTCTGCTTTCTGAAACGGTGTCTTCAAGCGGTAACGGCGCTCTGCTGAAGTGGTGTCAAGCTACAGTGTTGAACTCGCTGCTATATTTCCTCCTCTAGAAAACCAACAACAAAATGAGTCAAAACAGGCCTTCTAATTCTTTCTTTCTGCATTTCACAAACGAATTGGAAGTTGAAGAACTTGTGATGAGAGGAGGTGTGAATGACCCATTGGAAGATATGCCCACGACTCAGCTCGTGACGGGAAACCAACTTGAAGAAGCCATATATCATCCAGCCGACCCAGTTCCCCCACTCTTCGACTTTTGTATCGAGAAAACCAATGATTGGAGAATTAACCGGCGATTGTCACCTGGTAAGAGGAATGAAATTATTCAATTTTTCTGTTACCTAAACGTTTGTGGGTGCACTGATAGGAGCCCTACGCGAGTTTATTGTGAATGTGTGCCCTTTGAGAATGTGCCGGGGAACAACGCGTAATTGAGATTATGCTCTTTGCTTCTTCGCGTTTATTTGGGGTTCTTATATATATGTTTCAACCAAAATTAGTATTATTAATGATGATCAAAAAGGAATACATAAGAGACTTGAAAGTTCGTGACCTGAGTATCTATTAAAAGGAATGCGTTCTGTCTCAATGCAAAAACGTAAAGAGCTAAGTCAACACGCCTGGACATGACAACATAAGCCTTGTTTCAATCCCTAACTTCCACAATTTTTTTCCCACATCTCATTCGAGAACTGCAAAGTCGGTGGTGGGGCGCATTCCACTACTTATAAAGTGAAGAAACATTCTGTTCTGAGATATTCTCAAATATAGATTACTAAAAGAGAGAAAAAACCTCGATATAAAAACGAGAAACATTCACTGAACATGAGCGATATTTTGCTCGCCGCCTCGGGAGGCGAATTTCTCACGAAATTTTCTTGTACACCCGAGGAAAGAGCTGAGCGAACTTACTCACGAGGCACTGTCACTGCTTAGCCAACCGTCCTTGGAATCTAATAAAATGTTAATACTGCTTTAGTCTAAGAAACCGTCCAAAGTGAAATTTTCCCATAAAAATTATGAAGACGCTGTTACAAAAATCATTGCGACAATCACGTGACGCGAAAGTAATATTTTTTCATTGGCTCAAGAACTCAATTAGTCATAAACACTCCTTGCATTCCTCCCAATGTTGAGACAAGCTTCGGTAAAAGTCGACTCTGCTTTCTGAAACGGTTTTTTTCAACCGGTAACGGCGCTCAGCTGAAGGGGTGTCAAGCTACAAAGTGTTGAGCTCGCTTATACATTTCCTCTTTCAGAAAATCAACAACTAAACGGATCGAAACATGGTTGACTTTCATTCTTAACCTACTGGAACTTCAACAACTTGTAATAGATGGAGTAGGGCAGAACCCGCTAGCAAAACAAATCAATACAGCGAGTGTAGAACAATATGAAATTCTCCTATTCAATCCATTATACTACTACCTAAGAAGTTTCTGCAATTAGATTGGCTGAGAGCAGTGGCATTTCAGCTTACTTCGAAATACCTACATGTAAAAATTACAGTTACTATGGTAACCAAAATCACGGAATAATCTCGTCGTGCGAGTTACGGAACTTAACGGCAGAAAGATTTCCAGATTTTGAGATTCAGGAGATTAAAGAACTAAAAGAAAATTCAGAACACCAAAATCCTAGGGAATATCTCAGAAAATTACATCGACCTGGTTCAATGTCTGGACCAACTGGGCCCAAAACAAGAACGTTGAAACCAATTCTAGTACTCGCCTACGAAGCGAAAATAAACAGATGGCGTTACATGACTGAATTTCTCTGTTTGTAGTGTAAACAAATGCTAGCATGATTTGTACGTGACATTTGGCATGAATACGACCCGTGATATTTCAAAATTGTCCCAAATTTCACTCGCCAAACGTTTAGTGAAATTATGTATAACATTCTGAAATATTATTCGTTGTGTTTATGCCAAATATCACTACAAATCATGTTATTACCTATACGAAGAGCCGGTTCTCCCACTGGTCGACTTTCCTCTAGCTTTTGACGAAAAAATGTTACCTACACTGTCATGTGGTAAGAGGGATAAAATTCATTCAATTTGTCTGTTACCTGCGTTTATGGCTGTAGTGATAGCCGTATGTGAGTTTGAGTGATTGTAGTCCATTGAGTATGTGGGAGTCTATGTTGGAGTTAGGGTCCCATGTGTTTTTTGAGAGTGCATCTCCATTTTACATGCATAAACAGCCTCGAAATTTCGTATCCTGTACATTTAATAACAGTAATTGTGTTCTGTTGCAATACAGAAATACAAGGAGCTATGCTAACACGTTTGGACATGCCAAAGTCTGTTTCAAGTACTTTGTTTGCTCCGATATTTTAGCCACCGTAGGCTTTCTGGTCCAGTGGCCACTAAGCCGAGGAAGAACTTGTAGTCATCGCGTACTAGAAGTGTGAGAAAGCAACCAAAAACATGTCAAACAATTTATTGCAATTTGTAAAACAAATACGGTTAAACACAAAAAGGGTTTCTCAGGGTTCGTACTCTTTTGAGCTTTTTAAATTCCTTGGCTTTCGATGATCTATTCCATGACTTTTTCCAGTTTTCCATAACTTAACGTTTAGCTGCCACTTTCGAAAATTATCAAAACCGTCCTAACTTTTGGGTATTTTCTGACATATTATACACTGTATTTTTTTTTCATCCTTGCTTCGACACCAGCAATAATTTACGTACTACACATACTACCATTTTCCATGACTTTCCATGACCAACAATTGAATTTCAACACTTAAACAGACCTGGAAACTGAAATACTTAAATTCCACGACTTTCCAGGTTTTACATGATCCGTCCGAACCCTGATTTCACAATCTATTGCTAGTTAATCTTCAAAATAAGGATAGATTTGTTAGCAGAACTTGGTCCATAGGCGTCACGGCACTAACAAAAATAGGCACCCGGTGGATACACGTGTCTTCTGCTAGGCGTTTATGAAAGTTTCTTGACGATGGGCCTGGTTTCTCAATGTTCAGTCAACATAGATCCTGTTAACAAGGAAAGGAAGCCAAAACATGATATTGTAAACCTGGCATTACAGGTAAATCCGGTATTAGGTTGGACGATATATGCTTTGATTGCTATCAAATCATAATATGCGTCTGGATACAAGTTATCACAATTATTTTTTTTCTTGGTTATCAATTTGTAAGACAACAACAACAACAACAACAAAACAATTTATATGTTTAACAAATTAGCAATGCTTGTTTCAACGATAGTCAATGTCCTTTTAAAGATTCCGTAATCAGAACATATAAACAGAAATTGTTATCTCTCTAACACAAGCTTGCGACACAATCATGACGTCACCTTTTCAAAGAAAAAAGCGCCATTTTTTCCACGGGGGGTGTAATTTGAAGGTTGCAGGTCAGCATTTCACTATAGTTTTGAAGGAATATGCTGTAAAATATGTCAAGAAGTTAAGGATGTGGGAGGCCATTTCAATAGTAGCATAATGGTTAAATCATTATTGGCATAAGTTGGACAAAGGAAACTGAGTCAAGGATGTTTATGCGGCCATTACATACTTTTTTGGGGGGACAAGGATTACCAGCACCTCATAGGAAAAGACCACCCATTTCTTTATGAAAATTTGACAAATTATTCCATACCATGATCGTTACTTGTCACACAAAAGACCGTAACAAATATGGTATTTGTAATTTTCTTATCCAGAGAGCGGTATGAGCCATTTTCTCCATATTCGTACAATACTGGTAACATATGTTCGCTACATTTTAATTGGTATTAATAACTATAAGGAATGTCATCGGTTTGCTAAACGTCTCTTCTATTTTCTTTGAAAACTATCAACACTCAAACATGTCATGCTAGAGCACACATTACCTCTTCAGGAGCAGAAAGTCACTGGTACTGTAATCAGTCAATAGGTGTTTCTTTTGCCCTTGAGTTCAAGGGGAAGCCAAAACACCGACCACCTTCAAAAGAGATGAAACGTATAGAGAGGCAAACTTTACCTAGCGATGCGAGATCTGCTACGTCATCATCGCTGTATTCGTGGCTACTTCTGTATCTACAAAATAAATCATCCACTTGGGTTGACAAAATATCCTGTTTCTCGATGTCGCGCCGGGTCGGACCACGTGAAGACTTGATTATTAGCAACGACAAATGCACTTCCGAAAATGGTTATAGCGGAGACTGCAACCTGCAACCTGCGACTTGCAACCTACAGATTTAACCCTTCGCAATTTCCAACGACTGGGTGCATTCTACTACTTACGATGTTAAGAATTATTTCAGTAGTTCTGAGACGTTTCCAATTACTGGTTTCTGAAAGAGAGAAAGCACCTTGTTATAAAAACGCGAAAGCATTCAAACACTTGTGATATTATCCTCGCCGCCTCGCGAGGAGAATTTCTTACGAATATTGCTTGCAAACATGACAAAACAGCTGAACTAACTAACTCAGCTTTCTGTTTTCGTGTGTTGCAGACGTATGCCAAAATTAACTAAGAACAGAGCGCTGCCCTTAAATTAACAACTGGAAATAATGGTGTGACTACTAAGAACGAATCTTCTTCGCATCAACCATAGCAAGAACTCAACTTATTGATATTTTATCTCCGTAACAGGGCTTAAAATCTTCGACCGAAACCTACCTACATATACGCGGTACGGACAGCAAGATCTAAAACGGCAGTGGAAACTTCAAAAAACGATTATCGTTCGTGGAAGGCACCCTGGCCAGTGTGAGCCGATGCCGCCTCAAACGCAGATGTATCCCGAGGAAATCGAGATAAACAGTAGAGCACGGTTTCCTGGTCTGTATTTAATAACACCAAAGGAAGACGATCTGAAACTTACGACATTTATACAGGTAAGTACTTTTTAGGATTGAAATGTGCTCCACGGCTTGGCTTTTATGTCTTAACATGAATTGTTATGTACGGGGTCAACTATAAAACTGAGTTCATCGAGGAAAGGGACTTTCATTGCCTAGCACTGGAAGATGTAAATGAAGATCAATAGAAAAATGAATGAAATTATGAATTCAGTTTATCACTAACTCAAGGAAATCTGTGTAACTCAACAGTATTCTGACATTACAATATCGTAGGTTAATTTAACTAACAAACAACAACGATGACAAAAGGTATAAAATCAATTCACAAAAATATTTTTAAACAGAATCTTAGATAAAAATCAAATCAAAATATGTTAATACATTGCAACCTCTGGATTCAACTGTAGGAAATCGACATGGTCTAGTTTTGGTGCAATGCCTGAATTAAAAGAGTTACGGGAAAAATTGCTTGTTGATTTTCTTCTTAGTTGAAACTTTTGCCCACATCATTGACTTTTCAATTCGGACTCCCAACTCCGTTCTCAAAATCTATTTAAGAAAAGTCTTGACAACACTAATTTTCATTTTTTTAAAAATTATTACAGATGTTACGATGCCTCCCCTGGTTGAAGTGCTGATTCTAAGAAGTGAACGCCTTACAATTTCAAATACCTAGTCTCTAGGATTGTATAATCAGGTTCAATTACTTGGTGTTAGTTCCCGTGAGGATAAAAGTATTTAGTTTTTTCTTAACCTAGTAGTTTTGACTTGGATCTGTGTGTGGAGAAAAACGTTGCACCAGCGACTCTAGATCTACTGAATTAAACTGGATCGACTGAATGCGTGAAGGTGTGTGATCTCCTATTCTACTCCCCACTTACGGAAGAAAGGCTTGTGTATTTGAACTGAAGCCTGTAAGCATAAAAATTTAGAGCGGGTTTGTTCAAACACCGGCATCCTGGGGTTCAAACTACATTCAATTTGTATAGATGCCATAAAGTGTTTCGCTGACACGGGCCGACCAAGAAAATGCATGGCACTTAACGACACCTTTGTGACGAAAAAGGGTGAATCTCACTATGCAAATGTCTTCAAGGTACTCGAGGAAAGAGATCCATCGACTTTTTTGCCGCTTTGAACAACATGCCTGTGGCAGAGGGTGTTCTGAGAGTCTTCTAAAGTTGCCCACTGACATAGCACATTGTCTTGAATAGCCATCTGGTATACAACTTGATCGCCAGCTATTGCTTGTTGAGCAACATAAGCAAGATGTTTAGAATGTTTCAGGTGTGGTGATGATCACTGATGAGCAAATTCACCTTCTCTATTGATAAAGCTTCTTACTAGAAAAGAAATTTCAAAAAAGACTTCTGCTCTTTTACTTTTTTCAAAACCAAAAACGTAAAACTGCAATAATAAAGAGTTTTACGCGAAGGCAAAAGAACTGATTTCCGATCAACTTTTCCCCGGCCATAAAAACATGGAAATTCTCTTACAAACAACTCCTAAAACAGCATCGGCTTGTACGTCCCAGAGAATGTGATTCAAGGAATCCGAAAGTGTGGCCTCTGTGGATTAATATTCGCAGTGAACAAAGTT
>BLAZ01001226.1:192524-195024 GCA_014633955.1 Acropora tenuis
AGTTGATAAGAGTTAAATAACAACCGCCAAAATATTACGAAGCTGACGTTTCGAGCGTTTGCCCTTTTGCTCTGTTTCACGGCAGACATTGGGTCCTGTTCAACTTGTTTGATACCATATAAATGCCTTGTCTCTCACTTCCTCACCGATGCAACACTATAGTTTCGTTAGAAACTGAACCGTCATAATTTTGCTGACAAACCAACTCACTGTCTTACTGACCAACTACATCTCCCAACTAAAGGACTGGCTGACACCCACTCATTAGCTAACCACCTAATTGACTGAAATCGGAATTTGTTTGAGTTGCGGTTTCGAAAAACACGCGAGTCATGCAGGTAATAATAATGCTAGTAATGGTAGCAGGACTGGAGTCGAATTCGGTCTGTAATAATGCGAGTGATTAACAAGATCGGACGACCGCAAGGCGGAAGTCCGATTTGTTAAAAAAAGAATATATGATTACAGACCGAATTGGACGACCTGAAGTCCTGTTAATTACCAATAACAAAAAATATTACACTTTCTGAGGATCTTAGAAAGGACAAAAAAATGGTGAAAAATTCGTAAAACCAATCACATTTGAGGAAAGTCTAACACTTTTGATTCATATAGTTATATTAACACAAAGTGTAGTACTTTGTGCATCTTGCTCAATATATTACTCCTTGATAGGCTTCTGTTTTCAATTTTCGTATTCTTTAATTTTTGATCGTCATAAGTGTTGGCCAGAGATATAATACTTAAGGGTATATATACTTAATTTCGTTACAATTTGGGATAGCCAGCTTACTCTTTGTTATCTTAACACTATCATATTTTCCGGTATTATAACAAGGCCCACCCACATTTCTAGGTAAATACACACATAGACATAAAACAATTAGTGTAAATTTTCAGTGAACCTGAAGAAGGCTAGTTTCGCCGGCCAAAATATAGTACTTTGTCAAAGTTGTTTGCTGAATCCTTGAATTTTTAAAGTAGCTTGCCTGCTTTCAATACAAATACCCTGGTAACCACAACTCCAGCTTTGTATACAACGCATGTATAAACTCCTGAATCGTCCTTCTTCACTTCAGAGATTTCAAGATTGCCCTGCAATTTACTACCAGAACCTTGAAAAAAGAAGGTTACTCTCTCGCATTCAGCCACAGGACCATCAGACTTCACGATAGCGTTTTCCATGGGAGCATGTTAAATTAATGTTGTCTCCGATGAAGGCAATGCCAGTCGCGTTGTGGAAGCCAAAATATGTGATAACAGGCTGATTGGAACTATGAACTGAAATTTAGCAAATAATAATTGATACCAGACCACTGCAAGTTGCTCATTTACTAGTAACAAGGGCCTAGGATGACGTTAATTTGTTCGAAACGTCGCACCAATGAAACGAGATTTGATAGCCGAGGCTTGAGGTCTTTTCGTTAAAACGTTTAGTCTTCTCACACCTTGGGCACACCTTGTTTTCCAAGCGTGTAGAACCAAGGTTGTCCTTGACTCTACAAGAAATTGGAAACATTGTTTGGAAACGATAGTGACCGCAGCTAGGACCAGAGCTTGAAGTTTAAAAAGTCGCTTGGTCAGAGAGATATATGGAACTTTTGAATTCACAGGTAAGGGTTCCTGCAAGCCTTGAAAAAGTAATGAAGGTGTGGCCCTGAAGTAACACCAAAATGACAACAACTTTTAATTATTTGTCATAACATGAGAAGTCAGAAAAGAAAAAAGATGCCTTCTTCCAAAGAGCATGAGCTACCCATTAGCTCAAAATCTCATTCGGTGAGTGAAGCATAGGTATACATCCAACTTAACTCTTTTGATAAATCAAAATTGATAGGATATACCTCAAAACGATGTTTTAGTTCACGTAAGCTCGCCACTACAGTCACGCACACGCTCTCTTCAGTCTACGTTGAGTTTAGCGTTGCCTGATAACCTTGGCATTGGTTTCAAAGCCACATGTTAACCTTGACGTTAAGCTTAGTGTGTTTTTAGCCTTTAAACTGCTTTGAGAAATGGCGCGGATAAGCATTGAAACCAGTTGCAGCGTTTTTTTAAGGTTCAGATATATATGGCCTTGATTGCATTTATTTCATAAGCTTGGTATAATGGCGTCTAATAATGTGTTAATTATCGATGGAAATATTTTAAGTCGGGTAATTCGGTGGAAAGGGAAACGGCTTACGCAACTGCAGCAGCAAGGCTCTATTTAATCATAACTTCAGCTTCCTTCGAAATATACTAAACTTGTCTCTCAGTCGACTTTTTCACCTACCCTTTGACTCAATACCCACTGCATCAGCCGAGCGAACTAGATGAAGCATTGCTAACATCAGCACAGCTTGATGATAGTGTTTTCCATCGCCTTCTCTGGTCTGTTATCTAATATTCCGCTATCGTTTTGCCTCTCCAGCAAACACTGACTGTTCTTCAACACCAAACAAAAACCTTTTATAGATCTGTACCGGAAGTCACGCGTCTTTTCTAAGAAAGTACTAGT
>BLAZ01001228.1:5572-8072 GCA_014633955.1 Acropora tenuis
AAGCTCAAACATACAATGCTTCGGGAAAGTTGACCGTTTTCCGAGTTTGATACTGTGCCTCCAATGAAGTCAGTTCAGCAAATCGCACTGAACGAAAACCAACAACAGTGGCGGATCTAGAGGAGGGGCCAGGGTGACCCGGGCCTCCCCCTTATTTTTGTAAAAAAAAAAGTGAAAGAAAGAGAAGTCGATGCACACGTTGCATTTTTTTTCCCTTCAGACCATCTCACGCAACCACAACTACACAACTACGATGGTGACAAGAATAGCACAAAGCTGCAAATTTAAGCAAACGAAAAACGTCTGTTTTTTTAGTCAGTTGAGTGGACGATGAGAGCACTTGACAATTTTGTTTCCATCTCCCAACGGCTCATACCAATTAAGGTCCCGTTTATATGGAGAAAAGTTGTCCCGGGTAAAAGGGTCACCCGCCTACCCGAGCTACCCTGGGCGAGCCAACTTTTCAACCATTTCCTTACAAAACTTGGCGAACCGTTTACATGAGAAACAAAAAGTTGGCTCGGCTAGAAGGGTTACCCACCTAGCCGGTTTACCCTTTTGCGATGGTAGGGTTACCCTCCTAGCCGGGCCAACTTTTCTCCATATAAACACTTTGGCTCGCCTACCCGGGTCAACTCGGTCAAGGAGAGACGATCAGAGCATGCGCGAGCTCTGTTGTTATTGGAAAGTTAGCTCTTAGCTCGGGCAGAGGGGTCAACTTTTTTCTCATATAAAGGCTCGGTAAAGTTGACTCGGCTAGGAGGGTGACCCTCTTGCCCGGGACAACTTTTCTCCATATAAACGGGGCCTAAGTTAACTCCAGAATAGTTAGAAAACAGTTCTGTAAGGCCATGGCTTGGAATAATCGAGGATTGATTACAGCAACGCGAAGTTACATTTTAGGGATTTCTACTGTTTCTAAAGAAACTGTGGTGCTGCGTCGGTGGGAGAATTAAACAAAAATTTGGTTTTATCAGACGAGTTGATAAAGGTTAAATTCAGAACGAATGACGAAGGGCTAATGCCCGAAACGCCAGCTTTCTAAATCTTTCACGGTGGTAATTCAACTTTTATCAACTCCTTTAATAAAATCAAATTTTTGTTACATTTCAGGGACCTTACGGAATGACTACAGTCTACGGCGACAGCAAAGAGGACTTCAGAAATTTGCATATCTAATGAGGAAACAAAAATGATTTCTGCGCGTGCTTCGTTCCCCGCACGTGAAAATGAAAATAAGCGTGCCACACGTGCAGCAAGCACTTCAGAAGAATTCTGTGTCGTCCTCTGTAGAAAAACAACTACGTGAAATTACCACATTTGATGTTTTGATGACAACTTGGGCACGCAACATTAAATATTTAATTCTCTATATTTAATTCACCCCCTGGCACACTGGTCCAAGTGTAGCGTATTTCGGAAACATTGTAGTGTACCAGCAAGATTGGATAATTGCAAACTAATCACGACGTCACAAACGGTTATTTTCAAGTGGCCTCATTCTTGTCATCGGTAACGACTTGATAAGACCAAAATTTAAGTCCTGCAGTGGAGGACGTTTATTCCTCATTTATGTTCTTAGACAATCAGTTGTCATTATATATATTTTTTGTATTTTATTTTATTAGTTGTCATTTTATATTCCGAACTACTTTTAACTGTTTTAATTTTAGAGACATCAAGTAGACAAACTCGGGAAAGTTTAACATAAAAAATTAAGCAACTGCATGGTGGCGAGATAACTCGTCTTGGTGACGACTTTGGTTGCATGTTGGTGGCGAGTTTGCTGGTGGCGAGGTGACCACTTACTTTTGAAACCAAATTCCTGACATTTTTGTAAAAGCATGCAATCTGTTGCACCATACAAACAAAAGTATTCGAGAATCTTGGATTGTTGCCAAGGCACAAAACATGCATTTAAAAACAGAAGAGCCACAAACCTGCCCTTTTTAGCACCGAAAGTTATAAAAGGATCGGAAAGATAGCCAGGAAGGGGATATTACTTATGCAAGGCGGAAAACGCATGAAATACGTGCTGAACTTTTAAAATTTATTTTGATCCTCTACCACGTGTATCGCCGTGAAAGGAAATTGCAGATCATTAATGGTAGGCAAATAGGTGGTTTTCACGTTACGTCATAGCCGCCATGTTGGTGGACGAAAACAAAAGATTTCTCATTGGCTCCTTTTATTCGTCCACCAGCAATTGTACATTGCAGCATTGTTATCTGTGTCCCTCGAGACTGGTTGCAAACCACCTATTGAACCCTTTTCCCCAATCGGTCTAGCGTCAAGTCTTTTATGGAGAAGAGGGTCCGGCTTTTTTGCTTCATCAGTCTATTTCTGGAATAAATTTCTAGTTTCTAAAGAAACTGTGGTGCTGCGTCGGTGGGAGAGATCAAAACAAAAATTTGGTTTTATCAAACGAGTTGATAAAGGTTAAACCTTTTAACCTTTATCAACTCGTTTGATAAAACCAAATTTTTATTTCTGGAATAGC
>BLAZ01001228.1:373050-375550 GCA_014633955.1 Acropora tenuis
CTTCTAGGAACCTGGGAATGTGATAAACCATTGCATGCATATAAGGTGTCACATTTGCCCTTTTGTACCCCAGCCTTTTATCTCGTAGTGAAATAAACAAATTTACCCATTCTTTTGCTTTGCAAAAGTAATCATTTCTCATTTCTGTGGAAGGTTCCATACAGGTTACAGTACTGTATATTTCCCCAAATTTTTCCCATAGATTTTTAACTACTTCCACAGTGTCAGGTTGGATGACACCATTGAGTTTGCCTGGAAGTTCCCTCAACAATTTCTTTTTATCTGAGCCCAGAAGACTAGTGAAATCATATTGGCCAGACCCTTTCCCATCAGCATTAGTTTTCTCCCATATGTCAAAGGAGATTCCACATGATCGAATGGTTGTTTGTAGATTTGTAAGGTGGGTGTTTTTTTGTTGGCCTTTTTTTTTTCTTTTATTTTCCTTTTGGTCCCACTCTAATGCATCTCGTATTAAATTTTCAATTAGCACATCAAGTATCCTGAGTAAAAGATGTAGTTCATCAAGAATAACATGATCAAGTTCTATTGTAACTAGTGGTGTGTGCTCACAACAGTAATTTTTTTCCCCTTTTTTCTTTGCCAGCTCAGTTATTTGTTTAATGGTCCTCTTTAGATTTGAGGATTCGTAATGATGCAAAGGAAAACTGGTGTCCCACCTGTGATCTTTGTGCACTTTGCACCAAACACATGCATAATTGGATGTCGCACTTTTCAGTCCCATCATCAGTAAAATAAATTTATAATCACCCCCGAGAAAAAACTCTAAATTAATCACCCTATCGTTAACTTCAATTTTCTTTTCACTATTGAGCCTGTTGATTTCATTAAATACGTCTGCAAAGGATTCTTGTAATGTTTCATAATTCTCTTTGCCCTTAACAATAGCTATGGTATGGTTGCCCTTGGCTGCCATTACATCATCTCCCAAGTCCAGAAGGGCAAAGCTCATCAATATGAAGCTAGAATTTCGGGTCATTCTTGCCCCATCCCCAGAAATTTTGATTTGAATTGTGTCTTCATAACCATCTGGGTGGCTTTTCAAGTAATCCTTTAGCCTTTCTTTGAGGAGATCACTGAATAACATCTGTGCCCCCTCTGAGGTACCAGGAGTGTGTGTAATATGGCAGATCTTATTCAGTTGATCTCGCCTTTGCTTGACAAGGTAAGACTTTGGCAAGCCATTGATGGTCATTGATAGCTCGTGGTAAAAAGAGTCCCCAACACAAAATTTGTCAAGGAGAAAAAGAACCTTCTCAACATTTGACTTATCCTCTATAGAAAGAGCTTCAAACCCACTTGTTTGTCTTTTTTCTTGGCAAGCTGGTGCCTCTGGGGTTTTCCCGCTTGTCACAGTATGTGATTGGCCTGATTTTGTTTCCCTGACTGTGATACTCTTGACTTCAAGTCCAAATGAGGAAGCAAACCAGAGGGCTGACTGTGCTCTTGATAGAAACAATTTTAGTGTTCTTGATTTCTTTGATACTTTGGAAATGTCTTTCCCTTTGTAACCAAGATTTTCAAGAGTATTCACATACCTTGAGAGGTCTTCATTGATTGTTTGTAGATTCTCAATTGCTTTGTCTTTTTCTTGGATTGCCACCTGGATCTCCTGAAAAAGTTTTTTAAGTTCTGACTCCAAATCACTATAGCTTTTTTTCCACTCTTGAAGTTCATCTTTGATAAGCTCATTCTGCATTCGTAATTCCATCAAGTCAATCGTCTGTCCTTCGTAAATATGAAACCTCTTGTACTTTTTGTTCACTTCTTGACTTTGCCTTCCACCTTTTGCCTTCTTGTATTCACTGCAAACTGCTCCAGCTAATCTCTGAAGATGTTTATGAATTTCTGCTCTTGTGGTGGGGTCGTCACTGATGCCAAAGGAATTTCCAGGGATACAAAATTCCAACAAATCAGTGTATGTGTATGGTGGTACTTCTTGATCACTTGTCCCAGATGTGGATGGGCTCTGATCCACTGAAGTATTAGTGGATAGATTATCATTTTGGCTGGGTGCCTTGCATAAAAACGCATGCCAGGCTTTTAGAAGAGGGTAGGGAATGTCTACAGCGAAGAGGACATTCCTAGTTACTGCTTTGGCAGCATATGCTAATGAGGGACTTTCAATCGATAACTTCCATTTCAAAAATGATTCAAAAGGGCCAATATCAGACATTGTGCTTAAAACAATACGATACAAAGCGAATGAATTGAAATTTTTAATAAATGTAACCTTAAATAAGCAACATTTCCTGGGTGTAACGGAAATTCCTCCAACATTTCTCACGATTTGCGCATAGTTACTAACTATTTGCGCCAGCTCCGATCGTAAAGGCCTGCTTTGTTTATCTGAGACCACGTTTTTAATCGGTCAGCACCTTCTGCCTTTAGAATAGCTTGGCAACCACTCGGTTGTTGCAAATGGCGGCCGAAGGAAAGCAATTTTCTCCTAAAAACAGTAGAAATCGGTCTCTGCTTTGGC
>BLAZ01001228.1:457233-459733 GCA_014633955.1 Acropora tenuis
AAACAAACAAACAAACAAACAACTGGCTACGGCCCTGTTAATTGGTTGAAGTATACGTCCTCCTTCTTTAGTCAGAGGCTTTATGAGATGAATATAGTTGGATGATGCTAGGCCAAGGATGTCTGCGTTCCTTAATTTAGTGTGAGTTAAATTAAAGTTGGTGCGAACGTGTTTTCCAACCGAGGTGACATACTTGTATTTAGTAACAGGCTTGAAATGACATTCTCAAACTCATTAATAATTCAAGAAGAGAAAACAAAGGAAATCATTACCGTGAAGAAGGTTGGGATATGTGATCCTAATTATCATAAAATCGGGAGAAGTTTTGCTTTGATTTTCTCCAAGAATTATCAATGCTTTGAGAAGCAATATCAAACACTCGAAACAGTGTTTCATCAGATATCCAAACACTTCGAAGTTGGTTAAAAAAACTCGTTTTTTCAACTCACTTCTTAGTGTTTGGATATCTGATGAAACACTCCTCCTCGTGTTTGATATGTTACTTACAGTTGGACAGAAAGTCAAATAGTTGTAACCTTTTTTACCTGGCTGAGCATACTATGTATTAAGTGACCTCGTGATTTTTTTTTTATATTTTTTTACAGATAAAACTGATACCAAAGATCTGGTAGAGTTAGAAGCTCTCCAAGATCTCAGAAAAACCGGTAGGTCAAGTGGCGAATTTCATTATTTCAGTGACCTGTAAAAACGCAAAGGAAAAAAAATTCAACCTGTTGTGTAAGTTGATATAATGGTAAGTGAATTGCATCCACTTTTTTGTAGAAACGACTGTTCGTGGTGGCAAACGGAAAGATGATGCTAAAAACACTTTAAAAGCTTTAACCGAAGAAGGTATGCACAAACAAACTGCTTCCCCGCCGAATATCAGAGGATCATGCAACAAGGTCGTAGAGTTAAAAGAAGAGCTCCTTGGGTTCTTAGATGTCTAAAAAGCGAATTAGAAATAGGAGTTAAAGCAAAGTGAATATTCCCAACATCGGTCTCTTGGCGTGGCCGGTTAGCATTACATAACATAGGGTTGCAAACAAATAGAAGTACTCCCCAGTCGTCGATAAATCGCATCGCAATAGCAGAGAGAGCATCCCTAGAAGAAGTTAATCGACTGTCTCTATATTCCGACTGCAGTATTTATTCCTGTGACGAGAGGACGACGATGTCGTCAGATACATCGGAAAACACAATTTGATTTTCGCACAGTTCTACTTTACCCTATGTTTATCTAAAGCTAACCGGTGGAGTGGCTATGACCGGGCGCATGCGCTTTATCATATCACCCGGGCAGTGGCAGCCACACGTAGTTGTTTCGGCCTAATTAGGCACCATCAGCATGACATAGCCACCAATACCGAGGCGTGTGTTAGACAACCGATTAAGGGATATTTGCTTCCAATGCGTGATGCCGTTTCTTTCTGTAGAGATCATATGATGGAATCTATGCAACTTGATTCGTTTCGTTGTTGTAAAAGCAGTAAAAGCTTCGTAAGACGCATCTTTCATGATATGCTCATTGGCCAGTTATTTCCTGTCGTTTAGTTATGTTTCGTTTTGTTTATAAATTTGGCAGAAAATGGTCTTAATAAAACGCTGACGTGGATTATTGAAAACTAAACACGAAAACTTTCTGCTGACTTACAATTCTGTCATATTGCAGAATCTGATCCAGCCAGTGGAGATGGCGTGATAGCACCTGAGGACTACTAACATGTCGATAGAAAAATAGAAATCGACTGGATCTGTGTTCATTACAATATTATAATACAAGTTTTGTTTAAATAGGTGTTATTTGAATGTCTCCCTCAACTATCTATGACTACAAGCCCATGTGATGCATACATATATAATATTGTTACATTTTTCAATTTACCATTAACTTGCACTTAATGCCAAAAGTATCCATTGTTAAATTGGTTTGACATAGCTTGACGCTAGTCTACTTTAAGATGCATGCAACTTAAAACGCTGCGATGCTAGCGGATCCTTGTATCTTGAATTGTAGCGTTCATGCAAGTTGCGTTCATTTTAAACCAAACTATGTGTGATTGCCCACCGGCCTGGTTACTTCGATTACTACAATCTATGTCAAATTTGATGAATCTGTGTGGATGGTAGAGAAATAGCGAATACGAACAACTGAGTAAGGAAAAAGAAGAAGAAGAAGAAGAAGAAGAAGAAGAAGAAAAAAAAAAAAGAAAAAAAACGATCATGGGCCGAATTCTCTCCACCTGCGCGGACTAACATTTGACATGACTGATTTTTTTTTTAGATAAAACAATTGTTCGCTGTTCGTCCTCAAGTTATTCTTGAAGCTTCTAGCCGATCAAAGTGCTAGAACTTGGTCTTCTTGACACGTTGAAATTTGAGAAAGTAACTCCCCCGTAAGTCGATCATTTAAAATACCTTTACTGCACAAAATTGGGTGAATCACTCCGGATCCAGTTTTCTGAGTCATTTTTCGATGTTCTTAATGGTGTAAAATCCT
>BLAZ01001228.1:474733-475870 GCA_014633955.1 Acropora tenuis
TCACTGGGACAGTAATCACACAATTCCTGATGTCCTTTTTAACAAAAACAAAAAAAAAAGAAGTAAAAACAACATTCAAAGGAATAGGCCAATATTATCTGATCTTGTAGCTAAAGCAATCTGATTAGGAATCAGCTGTAGTTGTATGATTTGTATAGTCATCAACTGGTCTACCTCTTGCTATTTTGAACTATCTTAAGTTTAGTCCCATTTGCTTCATTATTTTTATTGCAAGTGGCTCTGAATAGCCTCCACTGAGGGGAGCAATTAAGTGCACATTTGCATCAACACATTAGCCTTTCTTTTCATGTGGTACATTTATCAGTACACTGAATGTTACACAAAATGTGTTATTAAGAGTGGCTCGTGCCACTTGCTTGAGCTGTACATATTTGCTTAAACATATCCATTCTTTTAGACCAAATAACAAGAAATAAAATAATCAATTACCATCATAACATGGACGACAGTAGTGGACTGAAATACCTGTTTGATAAGATCAAGGAAAGGAAATGTCAATGAAACCAAAAAAAATTGCTGTGAAATTACAGGAAATTTATCAAGAGTCATGCTTTCTCAAGACATTCTGTTGTATTATTTCTGTTGTCAGAAGCAGAGCTTAGATGCGTTGCTAGCTGTCAATAGTTCTTTATGTCTTTTTGCTTTCCGTTTTCGATTTTCTGGATTCTGGATTTCTGGATTGTTTAATTCAGAATGATGTTAAAACTGAAAAAAAAAGGATCAACATATTACCCCATTCACACCAACTAAACATGTTTAATCAAACTCGGTTTAACAAAAGAAAATCAGTCCAAAAAATATGTGGAACTGGCTTTTACAAAAGACTCGATCTGATAAGTTTTAATTTACATGCATTGATAAGTACTAAAGTTGAAGTTGACAAAAATCATTGCGCAAGATTTGACGTAAATACAACTTGAAAATATGTTTAACTAAACAGCTTTTAAACAAAAATTTGGTTTTATCAAACGAGTTGATAAAGGTTGAATTACCACCGTGAAAGATTTAGAAAGCTGACGTTTCGAGCGTTAGCCCTTCGTCAGAGCGAATAGAGGAATTGTGGGTTGTTGTGGTTTATATGAGAGTGTAGAGGAGCTTTGCCATTGGTGAAGATAT
>BLAZ01001228.1:555531-558031 GCA_014633955.1 Acropora tenuis
CGCCTTTCAAGTTATTTGCGTTTGGACGGTTTGGTATGAAGATCAGAGACAAATTCTGATTAGTTTAGCCGGTAAAGCGAGTCTAAGATGATCCCAATGCCTTTATGTTTTTTGCCTTGATGTTCATTATATGATAACTGGCTCACCTCGAATTTCTTTTGTGATCAGTTATGAAATTTATCAGATAAATATTCAATTTACGGCGGATGTTTAACCACCAATGTTGTCAAAGCAAAAACTAGGCAAAACGAAACTTGTCTTGTAATTGGAATGTATTTGTCATTCTTGCAAATTAACTTCCTCTCTTATATGGATGTAAAAAAGTTCATGCCATCAATAGCAATGAGTCCTTCAGAGTCAAAGAGTCATCTTTTTGAAGCTTTTCTTTCGGCCGTCTTAATAGTGTCAATATGTAAAGCATAAAGGATAAGAGTCTCTTTGTCTTACGGATTAGACATTCAAAAAACTCCATTTATTCGAAATGTATTGTTCTTGCCGACTGAAATAGAACTGACGCTAACAGTCGAACGTTTTGACCAAATTTCATAACTTATCAGAAGCTGGAGTTCTTCAGCCTTCATTCCACGTCAACTTTGTTGTAAAAAAGTTGAAACTGTAAAAAGACGCCTTCTTTAATGCTCTGTTTCGGTGCTTGATGATATCAGAGCAGAATTTTACTATGATGAAAAGAAGAATGAACTTATATTTGCGTTTACATAATGTATCGTAGGGTAGCATAAAATAATTTTCCAACTAAACACATTCATTAATTAAAAATAAGTGACTTACTATACAGTTTTAACTTATCATGATAATTCTCAACTTTGAACCTTTGGCATTAATTATCATAAATCAAAAGGAAATAATTTCTGTTCACCCGCCAAACCAGTTCGTCAGACAATTGCTTGCTGAAATAATGAGAATTACGTCATAAGCTTTGCAATTGTTCTTAGTGATCATCTGAGCTCCAATAAAATAAATATCAACTGATTAAAGGGCTCCAGTCAACCACAGAGCGGTGATTGTTAATAAGCTGACATTTTTTGCACCAGTCTTTGCGAGTTGATCGTGAAGTGAGGCGTTTTGTTTAAATAACTTTCCAGATGAAACTCTGAGCTTTTCTCAACCGAGCTTGTTTTCAATTATTCTCAGGGAGTTTGAGACATGACATACTATATACGCCTTAAACAAAATGGTTCTTTTCTACATCTATACTCTAAACCATTTCTCTCTTCCGTCTGTCAGCGCCTCAAGTTTCCATATGTTCCCATTGGTCTTGACATTAAATGTTCAACTGCTGAAGAAGAATTTAACCATAATTGCCGGACCACGTGCTCATTGATCCTCTTACCACTTCAGTGCCTAAATGATTAACACCACTGTAATCCAGAGAACAATCAGTATACGTTAACTAAGATTTCTCTTAATATATTTAAGTCTTTTCACTTCTTTGTCAGTGACGCGACGCTCTCATTTCTCGTTTTCGTTTTCTTTAGCTGGTCAGTTGAAAAGACACACAAGGATTTTCACGAAATGGATAAACCTGCAACTTGCTAAGGTAAGACCAACTAAGTTTAACGACCAGCCGGGGAATTATGGCTCGCGAAAAGGAAAGTTTAAAGGCCCAAAGACCTTGAGAAGAATATCTCCTAACGCACTTCACCCACTAAAAGAATTGCTACAATTAGTGGGGGGAAAGGGTACACCTTCTATCTTTACAATTTTTAAACAAATATAAATCTTCATCGAATCATCTCAACATGTTGGATTTCTCATCTCAGACAGAAGCAAGCGGTTTGTTGATGAATTCTTGTTTGAATGCAATAGGTGAATCCTCCCACTGAAGTGGTGGACTTTGTTGATGACTTAAGAGATGGTCTCGTGCTTATTTCGCTTATTGAAGTGCTTCTTGGAATTAGCGTTACAAGAGCTGAGCCTTCCAGCAAGCGTATCAACCAGATACGCAATGTGCAGGAGGTCATGCGCATTCTGGTGCAACACAATGTGAGAGTGTATATAGTAAGCTCGCTATCTAGATTTAAGTCTCGATTGTTAACTTCATTTCGTTAACTAACCTTTATAGTGCCTTTTTTTAACGTGAAGAAGATAATCTTTAGTTAAATTCCCCAGGAAGTATCTAAATCTCACCGGCAGAATCGGTTCACCGAACAATATAACCGAATCGAATGACGGCTACTTTGACCATAGCTACGGTTTGACGCGGAATCTCCGAAAATGCTAATTGCGGAAAGAGTTAAAATATTTAGTTTTTGAAAACTTAAGGAAATTCGTCATGATATGAACTTTTGTGGTAGAGTGTTAGATGTGTTTTCATCAGTCCCAACGAACGATTACCGTAATATTTGCTTTGGGAGTCCTCGCTTTATAATTCTAGTTCTACAATAAGTGTTCCGAGTTGAAATATTGCTTGAGCATGATTATCATTAATGGTTACATAGTTGTTGGACTTTCTTCACCAGATTAAAACAACAGATGTAAT
>BLAZ01001228.1:602915-605415 GCA_014633955.1 Acropora tenuis
TTATCGAGAAGACCTGTGACTTTTGATCCAATATGAACTGAAGCTATCATCTTGTTTCTCTAACTCAACATAAACTTGACCAAACTGCATTACATCATCTTCAAAAAAAAGTTAGGCTAACAGTTTTCAAGTTGCTTCCTCTGACTTGATGGAAATATACTGTACAGTAACCTTTCCTTTTTCTGTTCCGCAGACTAGCTACTTTATGTAAGAAATCTTCCTAAGAGGTAGCCTCAGTGAATGAACAGGTGGAATGTGGTAGGAATCAATGATTTCCCCATGATACAGCCTCTAACTTAACAGTCCCATCAAATTACTGTTGTTACTTTAATTTGTGAACTGGGCAGGTCACTGGACAGGTGAAGACAAATGCCACAAATACTTCTATTGCAGGTAATTTCTCATCCCAATTCATTCCAATTTAGGTGGATTTTACATTTTCTTACCAGGTATTTTTTTGTGATGGTTTAGATATATACAGAAATTTGGATTATAGACACACATAATTATTTAGATTTTAGATTATATACAATATTTTAGATTAGACCAAAGCACCAATGTAACAGTTTAGCTATGTTTTTGTTATGAGGGCTAGTGTTGAATACATATATTTATTTCTTTGATTGTAAGCAGCCAGTATTCTTAGAATTCACCAATCTGACTGGTTACAGGAGTAAGCAGAATTTGTGAGAGTTTAATTTAACCTTGTTTAAAAAAGCATTACCTGAAATTTTAACTATACAATATTTACACAATTTCAAAAAATTAACAGCAACAACACATTGTTTTACAATTTGACAAACCAGGCAATCTTATAATTGTATGAACATGCATCTACTGAGCCAAAGAAAGCTTGTTGCCCTCACAGCAATCTCACAGGTACAAACAGAATTTTCATAAAGTTTGTGCCATTTTTTCCCTTGTATTCCAGGGGGCAAGCAATGTTTACAGGGTTAAATTTCCTTGACCGCCAGCCAAAGTTAGTGTTAAATCACTGCATAAAGAGGAATTATTTAATACAATAATTTGCCACCAGCTATTTTTAAGTACCACAGAAACATGTGAAAAACAAAGACAATATATAACAAGAAATTGCATTACTTGGATGTCCCCTTCCTTTACCTTGAAGTTCTCCTCTCATTTCAATTTTCAAAAGAACAGACACATGCTTTTCTTACAATCAATTAGCTGACTGGGATCAGAGATAATTTACGTCATGATTGTTAAATTGTTTTCGTCCACGAACTTACATTAAATAAAAATGTAAGTAAACTATAAATGAGGAGCCAAGCTCTTCCTGCTTTTTTTCCTTTTGGGGGGGGCGGGCTTGGATTTTAGCTTTTTTACTTATTGCTATGAAAAAAGCCACTTCAATCGAGCTGAAATCCCGTTCGTAACAAACAACGATGTCTGTCTCAGTTAAACTTTAGCGAAATCAATGTTTTCATTCCAAACTTTTACAGTTACATTACCTCTCGTACGACTCAGGAAACATTATATGATATGTAAGTCTTCAAGGCTAATGAAAATTTCCTTCATGGGCGCGCTAAACCAGCAAGCCTGAAATTATCCCTTGCTTATAATTAGTTTAGACTAACCTCCAACTTGGCATTCCCTTGAAATATTGTCTGAGCCTTGTGGACCAGCTGCGCAAAAGTCGAAGAGAGCTGCGTCATTTTTTGTCGCCCATCGTACGTTATCTCACTTTGATCTGGATCTATTTCTCCCAGCAAGATATCCAGATCTACAAATGTCTTGTCGAATTCCTTTTCAAGAAGATCTAGCCAGCGAAACATAGATACAGCGACCGCCATCTTTGAAAATACAAGTGACGTAAGCACATCTGAAATTTGAATCAATTTCGAACACGGCCAATCTAGATCCCAGGCTCTCAGTAAGTAACAGTTTTTCTCCGTCCTTGAGTCGGGAACTGTGTGGGGCTAACGCTCACTCAGTAAAATCCAAGTAGTGGTCTATCATCAATGCTGCGTTCTGATTGGTTGAGCTACTAGTAGGCTATATGTTATAGCCCACTAGTAGCGAAAAGCGACCGTCATATTTGTAATGTTTTGGCGGAAAAAAAGGATTGATGTCTAGCTTTAACTTGCGAAAGATGTTTAGTCTCGATATTTTTTTGACCAACTAGTTGGATTTTACTAAAACAATTATTCCTCTCGCCCTCATAGCCTCTGAATCAATATTGATTCATAGCCCATTCAGGCTCCAGGAATAATTGTTAAATTTATTGGTCTATATGGGTAAAAAAACGGCACTTCACATTACACTCTACAGTTAAGTCTCTTAGTAACTAGTCAACCTCGCTTCTCAAGGCGCTGCACGTTTCCATGTTTCCATATCACTGCAGTTATCTGTGAATTGACCTCACAATTTAAGCTGGCTATCAGATTCAGATTCAGTCCTCAGAATACAGAGCAACGGAAGAGCACCGGGGAAAACTGGAATGAGTCGTGGAAGCAGGATCACGTAAATAACCCTCGAT
>BLAZ01001228.1:717281-719781 GCA_014633955.1 Acropora tenuis
TTTATTTCAGCGGGCTAAAATGCATTTTAGCCCGCCAAATTCTCCATTTTAGCCCGCAAAATGCGCCACAATGCCCGACAAAGTGATAATAATGTATAATGTCTAGGCTTATGAATGTCGATAAACTGAAGCACTAAGAAGAGTTTTCGAGTGTGGCAATTTCATTTCCAACTAGAGAGCTTCTAGATCTTGTCGATGGTTGTAGGTAAATTTGTTTTTAATAAAAGTTGCAATACCTCTACCGTTACTGTTCTTTTTATCTCTTGTCAATAAATTTTAACCTGGTAGATCGATTTCTGAATCAAGCACATTGCTATCAAACCAAGATTCATTAACAGTCATCCATGGAGTGGATGATATTGAGGATCTTTATTTCGTCCAAAGAAGAGCAAAGTTGAGGGATAACAACAGCAACTGTAACCCACGACCAACATTTATAGGAGTCCGCTTAAGCAACAGCGGTTGCTGTCCATGCTTTTTCAACCGTTTCAACCTAATTTGATGCCGGTTGAAAAAGTCGATCAGCCATTATAACCGAAAACGGCTTTTTTTTCCCAATATAACACGAACAAAGCCGTCCAACCCAATCAACCTAAAATGGTTGATCCCAATAGCACACAACCAAAGACTGCGAAATTTCCCTGTTGAAAAAAAGTCAGACTGTAAGTCAATCAAACTTTAATGTTCTTTGGTCAAATAACACCTTTTCTTCGTTCGGTTACACAACGCCTTTCTTTCTAAGTCGGTAAGAATTGATGTTCAAGAACGTTTAACGGCTAAATCCCCCAGCTACATGATTTATGAACATCATTGGTCAATAACTGTAACTGTATCATCTGTATCATCTGTATCATATGTTCTGCTAATTTCGAATCACTGCTTCTGCAACAAAAGGTACTTCTAAATACTCGACATAAAGACTGCAAGAAGCTCGTGTGCACCATTTAGTTATTATGATTGATTATATGTAAAGGAAAAGACATGACCGAGTCTTTTCAGAAGACTCGTGTAATACTTGTTCGTAAATTTCGACACTACGCAAAGGAAAAAAATATATTATTTTGAAGTTGAAAAATCATACTTCGCTACCTCCGTTAGCTTTGTTGTCTCTTGGATCTACAGTAAGGGAAGTAATTGTAAATACTACACCGACATTACATTCTGTAACAAGCGGTTCATTTTCGTGTGTAAGAAATAATTAATGCTGAAAATGTTGGCTGACTTAATAACAATACCAAGTTTATATAGCTGGTGGCATGAAAATAAACTCTTGGACTGATCCTTAGTCAGTAATCTACACTAAATGTAATATGATAAGATTTTTAATCCATACACTGCTTCCATCGAATGGAAGAAGGTTTTCAAATCGGAATGGTTGGTGAATTCCAAGTTGTGCGTACGCCTGCTTGTTATAACGGAAGCAATCAATTCCAGGTTCCCACTGTGATGAGCTCCAACCCTTCTCTTACGGCGGGCAAACTGCAAGGCATTGGAAACCAATTTTCCAGGCTGTACCATGCGAAGGGCTGAAATGAAAATTTGAGGAAATGGAATCAAGTTTCACGTTACGTCAGCACCCATTGCAAAGCAAATCCAAGATTCAAAGTGGGTCAACAACAGAAGACGGATGTATACGCCTTGCGTCATCGCTTTTGAGCAGGCTCGAACCAACTAAACAAGCGTTAACAGAGAGCAACTTTAATGTCTTTCCTTTAAATCATCCAATGATAAATAATTGATTTATCTGTCCTCTTCAAAATTGCTGTAATTCAGAATGCAGAATATTATTCTTAATAATAATAAGGGATTGAGAATATAGTTCATGTAAATTTGGTTTGAGAAAAGTTGATTGGATCAAATTTCCACTCCAAAAAGATTACGAAGCTCACGTTTATGGCGTTAGCCCTTCGTCAGAGCAAAAGATAAGGCGAGAAAAAGGGCTTCTCTATCAAAGAAACCACTGCAAAAATGCAGGCTCAGATTCCAGTTCGAGCAAGGTTCAAGGAGAGGAGGAAGTTTTCAAAGAACTGCGAACATCGAGAGCGATCTTGAACAAAGTGATGACGAACACAATTATGGCAACAACTAGGCGATAACACTAGTAAATAATGATGACTTAAGAGATCAAGAAACAAGTAAATACAGTTTTGAGATTGATGAGTGGATGCCCGTACCATTGAGGTCAATGATTTTCTTTCTTTTCTTCTGTTCTGTGTTTTCTTCATCGGCCGTTGACCTGAACTCCAGTTCCAGGGTATCCTCTTTTAAGGATAATTCGCCAAAATGAGGTCTTTTGTTTCCTTTCATAAAGAAAAAGAAGTTGATTTCATTGTATAACTGTGAGTGTTACAACGATCTATCGGTGTGCCTCAAATTTAGTCCGTATTTATAGTAAACGGATTTCCGAAAAAGTGCCGACGAAAGGCCTTGGGGCCATTCTGGTAATATTGCCGGCAAATTCCAGACTAGAGGCAAACTACTATAAACTCCGCTAACTTGA
>BLAZ01001228.1:724781-734781 GCA_014633955.1 Acropora tenuis
TCAACTTGTTTGATACAACAAAAAAGCCTGCCTGCAGGCTGACATATGTCATGAATATCTGTTTTAAATTCATAGTGACCATTTTTTTCCAATTAAATGTCGGCAAGTCCCCAGATATTTATATTGTACTTATCTCACTAGCTGGCATTACCTTTCACTTTGGGGCCCAATACATCAGAAAAACCCTCAAAGGAAAGGTCTTTGAGGGACTGATCTCTGAGTACCATAGCAGTGTGAACAATCCCAGCCACACTTGGAAGACTTTGAAGCTGCTCGACTTTAAACGCTGTCATTTTCTCTTCGCTGGATATGTCAACCTAAAGGAAGAATATGTGACATATATAAGCTTGATACAGATAAAGAGAAACCCGCGAAGGCTACCGTCCTTAAACTCAACGAAAAAAGATCTTGCTAGTCTCTCAACTTCAGTGTTAAGTTTCGTACCGATATATAAGATGAAGATAGCGAGAGTACAGAGTGGCTAGAAAAGCAGTCGTGTGTACACATAAAAGATATAATACAATATTTTTGAGAATTCTGAAGTCTTGATAATCACGATGAGGTAATCCTAGAACTAATATATCGAAGACGTTACAATTGTAATCCCATTGGTCTCCCAAATTGATCACGTTTAACAGACACTACTCAATAAAATAATTCAAGAGGGAATTTTTCCTCTTCTTAGCAGCGTGGACCAGTGGGCTTACATTGTCGTACCTGAAAAATATGCGTCTTTGTGCCTGTCCTCTTTTCAATCTCTCTAAGCCGCAGAAGTGTTACATCTGAGGGCTTTGAGCGGCTTATCAGCACTATTGTCTTTGCTCCATTTTCTGCCATCCAGCAAGCTACTTCTAATCCAAATCCTCTTGTTCCACCTGCAACCAAATAGGTCCTATTCTCTCTTAGCCCACAGTCATCCAAGCCTTGTGGAAGTACTGAGATGTCCTGAAGGGCGCCCTCTTTGCTAAGTGTCGCCAGCGACTGAATTGATAACGACATGTCAGAGGATTGGTTGGCTTCGTTTCTTCCGTTTCTACCTCTGTCTTTCAAACTGTTGACAGCTCTGATCGATGACAGTAAATCGGCAGATTCCAACGAAATATCCAGGAGCTCCCCTAAGCCTCCTTTTCTTTCTAAGATGTCAAGACTTTGCAAGGCGAGCTTCTCAAATGCTGAAGGAGATTGTAGAATGTCCGATATGTCCGTTCTCACGTATTCAACATGTTTGTTTGAAGAAAAGACAACTTCGCCGTCCAATTGAGAGCTCAGTACGATCATTCTTCCTCCTTTTTTAAGACTGCGAACACTTTTCTTAAATGAGTTAGGCAAAGGCGAAGAAAAAAGTATGACGGCGTCAAACTGGTCTCCTGAATCATCTTTCTGTAAAGACTGCCTTCTGACGTCACATGCGCCTAGCTTGAAGAGGAGATTTGCTGAATGCAGTTCGCATGTGTTTGGGATGGTACAGGTTATTCGGTGACCCATTGCCTTACCAAGAGCTACTGCTGCAGGTCCAGGATGGCTTTCAGCTTGGAGGATCAATAATTTCTGGTTTTCTTCACCCGATGCTGCAGTTTCAAGAGCATAGGATGCTATGGCTAGGCAGGCAGGGATGTACGAGGCATGTTCCAAGGTGAGGCTGCTTGGTTTTAAAAACACGTTCTTCTCATTTATGGTGATAAATCGTGCAACTCGTCCAGAGGGAATGACTCCACATACTTGATCTCCTGTCTTGAAACCGTTTTCGCTGTTTTCGGGAAGGTAAGCCACTTTTCCACTGATAAAAACACAACCATCTGATTTTGTTAAAGCGCTCAATGATTTTGACAGGGACCAGCAATGGCTTGCATCTATCGTGACTTGTGTAGGCTGGGGCAGCGAGAAACCCTGCTCGCGCAAACACAGTGTTCTTGTGGAGGGAATGGTTGACAGGTACACGGAGCAGTCTTTTTCAGTTGTTCTTTTTATCGACCATTGGTGTTTTCTGGACTTCAAAATGCGATTAATGAATCGTTTACTTCCTTGAAAGATCAGTTCATCTTCAATGTTGTCAAAGAGGACTTCATTGACCAAGGACTCTACTTCTCTTTGATCATCTCGGTTGCTCAGATCAACCATTGTAACCCTCATTGTCGCCTCTTCAAGGACAGCAGAGCGTTTAAGGCCCCACACTGTAGAGCTCCATGGGATGTTAGCCGCCTTGCCTAGCCCTGTGTCATGAACATGCATCATCTGTGTTCTCTCCGTGACGAGAAACAGTCGGGATCTAATCTCGCGCTTTTCGCTAAGCAGTTTGAGGAGAAAAGCAGAGGAACAGAAGGCAAGGCCTTGTATCTGTTCGATGAATTCATATTCATCGCGAACAAGTGACACTTCCAAGGGCCACAGGTTGACAATAGTTGGGCACTCCTTGTGGGATAGAAGGACTTCTCGAACCAAATTCTCAGCCTCACTATCAAAATAGCAGGCATTTGGTAACTGAAGAGTAATGACATTAACGCCATATTTTTCGAGTTTGCTCACTAAACTCCGCGAAAAATTTGACGAATCAATGAGGACAACGCATATCGTTTTTGGAGATATTTCATTCTTTCTTGGCAAGATCTCTTCCTTCCACTCAACTTCATAAGCAATTTCATCAAAGGGAAGTTCCCTAGGTGAATTCGTCAGTTCCGCCACGCGAAAATCATGCATTGTCATCACAACGTTCCCTGAAGGACTCATGAGGATAACGTCAAATTTGCCAAACGTATTTTCATCTGCAGTGACATGGCAGTACAACTGATTGGACAATGCTACACCACTGAAAGTGATTGTTTGAAAGCTAAGTGGAACGATAGATTTGCCTTGGGATGCTGAGCTTCTTAAGGGAATGAAGCAGGATTGCAGGCAGGCATCTAAAACAGACGGATGGATTACGTAACGTCTAAATTCTGACAGAATTTCATTTGAGCCACTGATGTCAATCAAAGCTACTCCCTCGTTATCACACATCCAGGCACCTTTGATGATCGAAAAGCTGGGTCCATAATTGAAACCATACTTCTTTGTTATCTCCCTGAATGACTCCATGGGCATTCTCGTCATTTCGGTTATCTTCTCTTGTACAAATGTACCAACACCTGTCAGCGAGATGTATTAGAGAAGTATTAAAGAAAAAACAAACAGAAAAGCAATAATAGCCCACAAGCCATACATTATTATTTGACAGCAATTAACACTTTTTTTCTTTCGAGTCTGTTTTTGAAAAAGACCGATCTGTTGGAACACTATATGAGCAGTTACCGAGATTTAGAGAGCTAATTAACGAAACCTTAGTTGTTCAAGGGGTAGATACAGTGCCATCCACTTAATAAATTAAAATAATTGTTCAATAGATTTGGTACTACTTATAAAATGGATAGTGGTTTATTCGACAGAGCATTATCTAATCAAGACCGGTACGATAAAAATATGACTTTAAAACAAATGAATAAGGACCTTTTTCTGCAAGAAAACAGCAAAAATACAATAAAAGTGCTCAAGCTGGACCATGCAAGGATCATTTACTTAAACCGTTTTGTAAAGGTCATCTTACCTCCATACTCTGGCTCTTCTTTTTTCCTTAGAAAATCCGTCGAAATTCTTCCACTACTCAGGCCGATCTCAGAGACCCCATCCTGGACACTTGTAATATCAAAATTCGCTTCTTGAATGCTTGATGCCTTTTGAATTCGTAGTCTGAGACGACGGACCTTTAATTACAAAGACAAGGAGACGCTGAAACTAATGTGAAACTGGATTCTTCTTTGTACTAAAAGAGTCATTCCCAAATTTTTTTCTTTAATTTTTGCCGGAAAAAGAAAGAAGTGGCGAAGTGAATAGGATATGGGGTTTCCTTTGCATGTGATTGCACAAATTCGGCTCTAAGCACATGCTGGGTTTCTATGGTCGTCTTGTATTTAATGCTACTTCAAAACTAACTGGTTGCCTCCTCGCAGTCGAGTTTCTTAATCATATCAGATAAAGTGCAGGGAAGAAGGTTAGGGTTTAGGTCCCACCCTTACCACTAGCTGTAGCTTCTAGCTTATCTTCAGTTCCACTCCACGGCTACGTTTGTAAAAACCACGTCGTCTGCCCCTCGCAAGCTGGGATACTTAAGTTTGTATGTTACCCGTCGAGGGAGCATTTAATTTATGTGCGCATATAGATATGTAATTGGCGAGGGTCTGGAATTTTACGTGTTGTTGTGATGCCTCCGGGTCAACATAGAAATCTCTATTTTTTAGGTGTGTTTACCTGTGTTTCAGGCAGCGTAAGAAGTCTTAACAGCTTCACGTCACTTAATTCCAGCCCCTCGACGTCTACAAAATAGTTCTTAGCCATGGCAAGGGCCATTTCCAAATAAGCAGCAGCTGGCATCACGGCACCCCCCTGCACGATAGCGTGATCCTCCAGATGTGGAAAATGATGAAGATCAATCTCACATTCCCAACACCACAGGCCTGAATACAGGTCGGTCATTTTCACTGTTTCCAAAAAAGGATGCGTCTGCATCTCGTTGCTTTCAGCGATACTGAGAGGCGAGATTGTGCTTGGTGGTTGATGCTCTCTATACCAAAAGCTGCTCTTCATCCACGGATAGTTGGGCAAACGGATAAACTTGGCGAATGGGTTTCCTTGTACACACGTCCAATCAATGGGAAATCCCAACGTGAACAATCTGCAAACGGTGCTTAAGAGAAATGTCTTGTGCTGTTCATCGACAGGTACCCTTTTACGGGGCAAGGTTGTCAGGACAACTGGCATATCTTCGGATCTAAGATTTTCTTGTTTTGCAATCTGTTTGATGTTGTGAGCTAAGATTGGTTGGCTGCTGATCTCAGCGATGAGCTTGTATCCGTCTTTAAGCAGGTTCTTCATTGCTTGCTGGAAAAGCACAGGATAGCGAATGTTACGCCACCAGTAATCCTCATTTAATTCTACAGCTGAAACGATTTCGCCATCAACAGTAGAATACATGGGAATCTTGGAGAGTTGCGGTCTTACCCCCCCTCTCTTCATGACTTTTAGAAAAGGCTTCTTAATTAGCTCCATATGAGGACTGTGAAATGCCTTCTTTGTTCCTAAAACACGCCAGAAAGTATCTCTTGAATGCATTGCCAAGTGCCGCCCAAGAGCTTCAACTGACTGAGAATCACCGGATACTGTGACACTTTCTTTATCATTCACTGCAGCAACGCTGAGTGTTGCATCCAACCTTAAGTCCATAATTAGTTCTTGAGCCTCGCTTTCTGACATCCCCAAGGCAGCCATGCTTCCATTCGAAGGACACTGGTCGTGCAGGATAGAGCGAGTCAGTACAATGTGAACTGCTTCTTTCACGGTAATGATATCAGCAACACATGCCGCTGCAATCTCACCCAGACTGTGCCCAATAACAGCCGAAGGAAAGATTTTCCACGACGACAGAAGTTGTGCCGTCGCATATTGTACAGCAAACGTGGCAGGTTGAGAAATGGAATTTTCCGCAATCCTTGATTTGTCCTCTTGTGCTAAGAGCTCTTCTTTAAGAGACAACGGTCCTCCAAGATCCCTGACTAAATCGTTCACTGTCAAAATGGCGTTTCTAAAAACAGGCTCACGTGTAAAAAGCTGCCTTCCCATAGCGTACCATTGGGAGCCTTGCCCTCCGAACAAAAAAACTATTCTTGCATCAGATGACTTCTTTTCACCATAGCAGACACATTTATCCCAGCCCATGGAATCAGAAGCATACTCTTGTAAAGATTGGCACACTTCTGAAATGGCTCCGAAAGGAAGTGCAAGGCGGTGTTGGAAGTGACTGCGACGTTCGCTAAGTGAGTAACATAAGTCTGGTAAAAACGAGCCATCCATCTCCGCAGCTCTTTCACAGATCCATTTGGAATACAGCTTCGCCATTTCTTTAAGTGCTTCTCGCGAACGTGCAGAAAGAGTGAGGACATGACTTAAGCATTCAGATTGACTTGCTTCTGAGGTTTCTTTTGAAGGCACTTCTTGAAGAATGGTATGCACATTTGAGCCTCCGTAACCAAACGAGTTCACAGCAGCGATGCGTAGCTTCCCATTTTCTACGTTCCAAAATTCGGGGATTTGCTGAACAGCAAGTCCTCTCTCTCTTAGTTTCAATTTGGGATTTAACGTCTGTACGTTCACGGTTGGCACCATTCGTCTCTTCTTGATCATCAAAGCAACCTTGATTAATCCAGCCAGACCTGAGGTAGATTCCGTGTGATTAAGATTAGACTTAACTGATCCGATTCTTAATTCTCGTGTAAGACTTGTAGTTCCTCGCAAGTATGTTTCAGCAATTGAGGTCACCTCTACCTCATCTCCAATTGCAGTGCCGGTTCCATGCGCCTCGATGTAACTTATGTCCTCCGCGCTAATTCCAGCCCTCTCGAGAACCACTTTGGAAAGCTCAGCTTGCATCTTGGAACTCGGAGCAGTCATTGGTATAGCATTTTTCCCATCGCTATTCATTCCACAAGCAATTATCCGGGAATATTCGTCATCTCTGTCACTTAAGGCAGCTTGTGATAGCTTCAGAATAATTGCTGCGACGCCTTCTCCCCTTCCATACCCATCCCCGGAAGCATCGAAGCTTTTACAACGTCCGTCAGGCGCCAACAGACCCGCCATACTAGATACCATCTGCGTGCCATGGTCCAGAACGATATTGGGCGCACACACAATCGCTATCTCACACTCCTCGTTTTGCAAACTATCAAATGCCAATTTGAGAGCAGTCAAGGAAGAGGAGCATGCGGTATCGACTGCAATGCTTGGACCGGTGAAGTTGAAACAGAAAGACACCCTATTTGCGAGAATTGAGGCTGTCATTCCGGTGGAAGTGAACTGATCGATATTATTGAAATTTGATGAATCTGTTATGAGAGATCCGTAGTCAAGATTCATTGTACCAACAAAAACACCTGTTCTGCTGTTTTGAAGGTCCTCAAGTGTCATTCCTGCGTCTTCTATTGCCTCATAGACCACTTCTAGTAGGAGACGTTGTTGGGGGTCCATTCCACGAGCTTCCTGGTTGGATATATCAAAGAACTGATTATCAAACGTTCGGATTTCCTCCAAGTAGGAACCATTGACAGCACACAGACGTCCACGAACGAAACGTTTGGAATGATAATGCTGAAGAAACATCTTATACTCCTGTGCTCTATTACGTGGAAAGGAACCGATTGAACATTTTCCTTGCTCGAGCATATCCCAAAATAAGTCCTTACTGTTGGCACCAGGGAACCGACATCCCATTCCCACGATTGATACATCGTTACGCTGTATGTTAACTTGCGATGCGTTACCACCTAACGGCTTAAGCTTTATTTCTTGTTTCATTTTGTCCACAGCTGAATGGAGTAGCTTGTTCTCATTAAGTGAATCACACTTGTCTATAATCTCAAAGACAGTAATTATCACCGGAGGAAGGATCACAATGGCATGAATCACACCGAGTGAAAGCACAGAGGGGACAACACGGAAGAACACAGTTTGCAGTGCTGGATAGATAAACCCCAGTGAAACTGATCCACATATCTCCAAAAAAGCAGCAAGCAATACAGAGCATGAAACAGAGTGCACTGCAGTGGTCATGCGCTTTCTTAAGTTTACTTCTTCTGAATAAACGAAAGAATGGGCCAATAAATGGCTAGAATTGAAGGCTAAAAACAGAGTACAATACAGGATAATGGAGGTAATATGATTCAAGGGAATGTACCACGCCTTTAAGATTCCTGCTGTCTCCATCACGAGAAAGAAAAATGTTGACGTAAGGTAAGTACAGATGATAAAGGATGTGCTTGATAGCAAACAGAGTACAAATACTGCCACAGAGGCGACTTTAACAACAAAGCGAACTTCCTCTTCCAGTGAGAATAGATCATCGAGTTCAGGAAAGTTGTGCGACACCGTTGCAAATTTAAAAGGAGCGTGTTCTGATAAATCCTTTCTGAGTTTTTCAAGTGACTTTCTGTTGCCCTCAAAGCTGTGGTTCCATAACATTCGCACATGGATACGAGTTGCAACGATTTTCTTTCTTTCAAGACGTATGTCTTGTTGGAAAGAAGCATAGGCCGGTTGGTTGAGAAACCTGGTCAAGCAAGGGCGAAATTCTGAGTTTGCACAGCTCACATTTTCGTGTCTGGCCCACTGAAGTATTTGGGCTATCCAACAAACTGAATCTGCTTGGCTATTTGAAGCTTGCCCCAAGGTTTTGCAAACTTCTATAAGCTGATTTTGTGTAGTTCGCTGGGAATAATCAATATCATCAAAGAAAACGATGCTTACATCACTGCTTTTTCCAAATAATTTCCGGTGTGCTTCATTGAATAGGTTAAAGTTGTCATCTTCTCGATAAAGGTTCGTTGTTGCGCTCACCACCGATCGAGGCTGCAAGGCCAGAAGTGCAAAAACGATAACAATGAAGGTCAAGAAGGCAACCGAAACTACTCTTCCACCTCTAGAGGTTAACATGTCCACAGCTTCCTTGCAGGCACATTGCAATTTAATCATTAGTTTCATCATTGGTCCTTTCAGCACTCTCCACTTCGATAAGACTGCTGGTTTATTACAAGATGTTGCATTCAAAATCGTCAAGCACTTAAACAGTTTCTCTTCAAGCCTCATCAAAATGGCCGTTATAATAAAAGATGCAGTCGAAACAAGTGCATAACCCACAAGGATTGTAAGGTAGAGCTTTGAGATGATTTTAAATGATGAATTGATGGGGATGCTAAAAAGAACTGCTCCACAAAACGCTGAAAATATTTGAAGTATCCCCCATCTAGCAATGCAGCTGCCGACTCTGTGTTCAACTGATCTCATGTGGCTTAGACGCCGCCACTCTCTTAAAATAACGACCAGATCCGCTGATACCTTTCCCAGCAATAGAAATGGAATAAAATAGGCAATTGGATAAAGTGAGACATGTGCCATGGAAAGCAACCCTACAGCACTTACTAAAGGAATTACGAAAGAAGAGAACAGTAGTAGAAGTGCTTCGACCAAAGCAGCAACAGAACCGAACAGAAGAGGAATAAGGATCATAGAAGCTATTGTGACAGCTGACAGGAACAAGGGCATTAACTTTGGTGTTAGAATGCTTAGTATAGCGTTCGTTGTCGCTGATCCGGTCCTAAAAGAGAGCGAAGAAAACCTTAGTCGTTGATTTAAAGCTGAGACCTCCTTTTCAAACTGTTTCTCAAAGAGGAAAACCTCTCGGTCCTCGTCGTTGGCTGAATTTCTAATAAAGTAAGTGAAGAGAATGGCGTCTGCCCGGGAGGTTGGTGGATCTGTTGAGTAGACTATTTGAAAATTACTAAACATCTCATGGAAAGAAGAATTGAATGTCTGACCAGTGGAAAGTGTGAACTTCGAAGTAATCCGTTCATGAGCCAGAATTGAAGACAAGTTGGTCAAATACTCAAAATTAGCACCAGCAAACTCCAATGGGTTGCTGATGACACATTGCCTCTCCTTGGAAGTTTTGTTCATGGGAACGTCTCTGAAACATAATTCCTTGAAATCAGAGATGTTTACAACAGTTTGATGTACCGCAAGAGCTTCTTTTAAACAATCCTCGCTGAGGACGTTTGGACCCATTTTAGGGGAAAAAATGATCTGTTCACGGCGTGCGTCAAGAAGGGGAAAAGCTCTAGAAGCATCGAAAAGGTCCTTCCTTGATTGGCTGTCACGTTGAATGAAATAGCTACTAGATAATTGAACTGCATTGAAACCAAGAAAACCTAGGCAGCCTGCGAATGTAAAAGTCAGCCAAACCAGCAGGACAAGAATCCATCTGCGTGATATAGAAGAGCCCAATTTCTCACAAGCTTTTTCGTAAGCCAGAAGGATCCGGTAGGAGATCAATCGCCCACTTGTCAAAGCACCGCAGCTAGGGCGACTTCTTGAATGTGTCGCTAGAACATTGTAAGACCTGTTTATCGGGAAAAAAATTATTCAA
>BLAZ01001228.1:737281-747281 GCA_014633955.1 Acropora tenuis
TAACGGTAAAACTATCGGATTCTTGTGGTGGTTTAAATGAAAACAAACAATTGCCCACGTGCACTGGCAAGCCGAGCACAGATGTCGCGACCCATTGTTTCTCGGTTATCATTGTTTCTCGGAAATTGGATGAAACCGATAGTTCCAACAGTTTGAGTTACAACGACATTTTTGGCCAGTTTCCCAAGGCCATTTAATTGTTTTCTTTATTTGAACACTATTTTTCAGCGTTGGGAGGCTATTGACATTGTGGCATTAATTTGCAACAAGAATTAAGATTTTTTTCAGTGTTTTTTTGCCCTAGTATTATTGCCTTTAAGTTATGGAGGTTAATTTTTCTCGCTAGGAACAAAGAGACAATCGATAAATTTTGGGCGATAGATGGCCTTGAAGGCACTGGTCTTTGTAGTTTACAGACAACTCCCTTCGAAATGATCACTAAAACTACGGACAAGGAAATTCGTTGTTTAGACATTGAAGTTTCGCGGGATGGAGGAGTTTATCGAAGTGGTTTCGCTTATCGATTATCGCAAACAAAGGACTTTAAAAAAATGAATATTTGATGCATCATTTTCTGGTTTTGCTACATGTTGTCGTTGCTTGTCTCTATTGTTAATTGCGTCATTTATGATGGTGTGATTGGTGTTAGGTACTAAAAAAAGAAACGCAGTAAATTGCAAATGAAAATAAACTTTGTTACGCCTTTGTGATAAAAGTCATCACATTACCAATCATGCGCTGAACACGTGCAAGGGCAGTGAGTCTCGGCTTGATTAGAATCTTCATAGGACTTCCTTAATGGTATCGAATTCTAGTAGTAGCCTGAAGGCTTTTTCCATGCAAACAAAAAATTCCGGAATTTCCGGTCCGAAGTCGAACGGAACAATAGGGTTCCGGAAAAAGTTTTAGGATTGCGGTTTGAGTTCATCCTCTTTGATGGAATTTCCGGAATTAACGAAATTTTTCTTTTCCATCCGCGGCAAATGGCGGATTCAGTTCTCCATAAATCGCGGATCACGTGGCTGAACAAGTTGAAAAAACATAATGGTGGACGATACGCAGCAATGTTTAGCTTGGGGGGGGGGAGGGGAAGGGTTGTGCTAAGATTTTAGTCTTTTCCTATATAATCAGTGCAATTTGTTTTCTTCAACTGGCAAAGGTATGCCACAGCTCCTGCTTTTATCGTGCTCGAAATACACCTCGACATTCGCCGGTAGTTCTGTTCCCTCTACACCAGTTCAACTTCGATCACGTATATTATTACTACTGTTAACGTTATTCTTCACACAGCTTGGAAAACACAATCACACCATATCCTGTAATCCAGAAAAACACGGAGCACATGACCTCGAATTTCTAGGAAGAGATCGGAGTGAGATCTAGGAAGAGATCATTCAACATTCGAAAATTCCGGAAATTTGAATCAGTGACTTTTGTTGGATGGAAAGCGTCCGAAATGAAAGGTTCAAACAACAATTGCTTACTTGCAATGGGAAGTCAAGCACAAATTGAGTCGTAATGTATAATGTCTCAATCGTGTATGGGCAAAAATGTTGGAAATTCAACTTTCGTAAAAACTGAAATCCGTTTAACCAAATGCGCTACTCTGACGAAAAATCAATAGTTACATTTCCTATTTTAAAAATTAATATGATGAAATCTCGTGTTTTCATACCTTGATCATTATCCCTGAGAATGAAAAGCAATCAGTGTCTATACATCTTCCTCTTATGAATACCCACAGTAGTTTTATAAGTACGTTAAAAATCTGAAGCAAAAAGGGAATAACAAAAGTTAATAAAGCGAATTCATGATTCGATGAACACGGGAACAATGGCCTGTTTTAGAATAAGAATAGGCCGACTTTCTAAAGGACGCACAAATGGAAAGCTGAAAATAGAGAGAAAGTTGGAGCCGGTTCGCTCCTTGAGACTCCTCTCTCTATCAAACTAACATAATATCGCATAAGTAAAAAAATCTTCAAGCAATCGGTATTGAAATACTCTCTTCCGTAAATTTAGTAGCAACATCGTTAACAACAATGATAACAACACCCTTTTGCTTCAGTTATAATTACAGATAGTAAATATTTGAAAACTCTTAGGTAGAGACGGCTCCCAGAAATAACTAGCACTGAGTTAAAAATACCTAGTCGTCAATTTCCATCTGATATCAGTTCAGGTGGGGAAACATAAGCATACACGCAACATCAATACCGTACCAATCTACGCTGTTTAAACCCACTGCCAAAGATTGTCATCGTTTAGGTCACGTTATTTTGTCTCATCTTTACACCTTTTCCCCAACTTTTTCCCGGTTACTTATTGTAAGTTTTAACTTTGTCCAAAATGTCATCTAAGAGAGGTGAACAAAAACAATCAAGTGATTCGTCAGAAGAACACCTCGAGTCACTGGTTAACGACGTTCACTTACCTACCGGTGGGAAAATATAAAAGTTAATTGAAGACATTTAAACTTAGAAAGTTGAAGTGAAAGTTAATGAAATTGCATTAGAGAACATCGCAAATCATTTCCCGACGCTGAATCAAACTGACTATGAAATATTCAAGGACGACCTCTAGACATTAGTTGTAAACAAAAAACTATATTCAAACCCACGTTAAGCAGATCGGAGCAAGTGTATGAACGCCTGCTATCACTGCAGTTGCTATTATTCATAACATGCCGGAATCAACTGGCGAAGATTACTCACTGTAAATTCGAGATATCAGTAGCACAGCCCATCGTATTGGTCTAGGGAACACTGGCAAGCCAAGATCGATAATTTGTAAATTCAAATATCGCCCAGAGGGGAATAATAAGGTCGTGGGCACAATGTCAAAAGAAACATGACCTTCACTTCATGATGAAGGATAGAGAGCAAACGAAAGTTTGAGTTGTCATGAAGGAGGCATTCTGAAACGGAAAAAAGCCGAGATACCATCGTGGAAAACTGTTCATATAGGGAAATCTGCATCAAAATATTCACTGGTACAAATCTCATGGGCAGGTCGAGTTAACAACCAATTTATGCGTGTTTCAAGTAATTCATCAAACACAAGGAAGAGTGTTTTATCGTATATCCAAACACTAAGAAGTCACGGGGTTGAAAAAGTGAGGCGCAGCCGAGTTTTTTAACCAACTTCTTTAAAGCATTAATAATTCGTAGAGAAAATATAAGCAAAAGTTCACTGAATTTTATGATAATTAGGATCACATATTTCCAACCTCCTTCACGGTAGTGATTTCCTTTGTTTTCTCGTCATGAATTATTGATGACTTTGAGAAAAGATCATCTGCGAACTGTTCACTGATAAATAACGAAAACGATACAGACCCCATCGATCTAGATTTCTATGCGTTAATGGTCAAGAGATATTTACAATACATGAGCTTAGTGAACCTTCCAATGCAGTAAAACCGCATCTCAAGTACTTTGACGTGCTATGTCCTCTTTTGGACTCAATTCCTTCCAATCTTCATTTGACTGCTTGTTCACAAACATGTGACACGCCCAAACTCGACCCAGAAAGCATAAAATTCCAGGTTACATTATTATCATTGCTAATCAAATTTTATAAGCTGGAGTTGGGGTTGCTTTATAATCAGTAAAGTCAAATTTTATCGCGTAAGGGAGGATCTAAAAATTGATGGCAGTGAGAAAAGTTAGGTGTGGAAACACAAAATCTGCCAACAGGCGTTATTTAAAATCCACCCAATAGATCCCACTAAGCATTTCTTGATGAACTGGAGCAAGTCCTGTATGCTATCTATTTTCCTCACCGAGCCGAAGTCTCTGATCCTGGGAAAGTCTATCCAGAAGTTGTTGTAGGTAACTCCTAGAATGATATTCCTCACCTATGTGTGGTAACCAACGGAAAAGCGTTTTAAAAGAGCACTCAACTCGTATTATCTCTCTCAGTACTGATTTAATGTCTTACAGATCTTTTTAGCCAATTAGTTGTAATCTGTATTTTGCTTCCTTGTTCCCTCTCTCAAGTTTAGGTTTTCTTATTATCTTAAAAAAGATGTTATTTTTTCCAGGGGTGTATCATTAGCCAACTACATTATGCCTTTCTTCTCTTAGTAACGAATTGTAACTATACTGTTCCCAATTAATACTCTGTACCTTTTTCCAGTACAAGTGCCTCTCCTTAACACGATGTTCAGCTTTCTCTTCTGCCGCTAATCATGATAGAGATGATTGAGCTTTATATTCCTTTGGCGCATTAAGATGACGTAGAAAAATGCTCATCACACCACCATCAACCGTGCACTGTACACGTGCAAAGGCAGTGAATTTCGCCCTAATTAGGATCTTTTCAATGATATCGGATTCTAGGAGTTGTCTAATTGAAAGTTTCAAACAAAAATTGCTAACGTGCGGTGACAAGCCAAACACAAATTGCTTCTTCTTTATGATATCATGATAACGCGGAAGTCGGATGAAACCGGTAGTTCCAAGGGTTTGAGTTACCCTGATATTTGTGACAGTTTTCGCGAGCCATTCAATTTTTTTCTTTATTTGAACTATATTTTTCAGCGTTTAAAGGCTATTGGCATTAATTTGCGACAGCGGATTTTTTGCAATTGTTTTTCCTATTCAGTTATGCCAGCCTTATTGAAGATTTTCTAGCTTCTCACAATGAGTTAACAAGGAGACAATCGGTAAACTTTGTCAGATAATTGACGGCCTGGAAGGCACTGGTCTTAACAGTTTACGGCCTGCTCTCTTTGAAATTATAATGATCGCTAAAAGTACGGACTGGCAACGAAATTCGTTGTTCAGGCATTGGCCGTTTTTACACCAACACAGGCTTTATCCGCCTACATGGATGAACTTGGGCAATCATTTGCTGTTCGTCTGTTTATGCATCTCTAGTATAAAGACGGGCATAAGACGTATTATCCGTCTTTAAGAACTACCTTTCGTTGTGCGTTGTTCTTTCGTTGTGCTCAAGACACTCAAAGAAAGACAGCTCGTCTAGACGAATAGCACGTCTTGTGGTACGGAAAGCCATAATGGCCAAAACTGGTCGAGACTTTTCCACTCAAGGCGAGAATTTTTTTTTTCGTGCCAATTTTTTTACCTCATGTCAAGAATTTTTTTTTTTATGCCGACAGATGAGGAAATACCGCACTGATTTGACGACAACTAGCCAGCCGCTCCCTGAAGTGGTGAAGTTGCTCCCTGAGACTTTGCAAGTGATATTACGGCCAAAACGCCCTGGGCATTTGTAAGGACTAAAGAAATGACGAATACAGTGGAACCCCGCCTTACGGTCACCTCGTTATTAGGGCCAATTTTTTGTCCCAGTAAATGGCTATGATTTTCTTCAATAAAAAAAGCTTTTATGCGGTCGTTTGTTAACTTGACCATCGGTCACATTTTAAAATTGTAGAATCCTTTATAACTCACCCAGTTGATAGGCCACTCATGCTAAATGTAGAAACCCAAAGCCCCTGTGACACAACTTTATCAATCATTGTAATTTAGTAACAAACGGCCGATTTACTTTACAACGCTGTTACAACGTAAGCAACACTTCTCCCTGTTTCTATTCTTGATGGCTTGGGCATCAAGAATACTTTTACTTGGGCAATCAAGAATAGTACATGCTTGGGCAAGTACAGTATACTACTTGTATATTATTGACCAAGCGCGACGTCAAGATGGCTGGATATTGGCCAAGTTCTCTTCTTGCTTTTTTATGGACCGAGACGAGGTCCATAAAAACGCAAAAAGTGAAGGAGGCCAATAACCAGTTTTCTGGCCGAAATAGCTTGGTGAATAAAAGATTTATTATATGACATGCCACGCCTTCATGTCGCTTTTTGTTTCTACTTTTAAATTCGCTGGGTTTTGTTGAAAATGTATTCTTGAAACTCATCAACATTTTTGTTTTTTTTTTTCATTGGCGTTGACACCTTCGGTTCTCTCGTTTTCTAGTTCCATCCCTACTGAGAAATCAAGGAAAATCTTTTTATTGTCACGGAAAATACTTTGCGAAAGAAAACTTTTAAGAAGAGTTTTATCTTCTAAGTGATTTTTCAAGCGGTTTTTTATTAAACAAACAGTTACTTTTGAAAGAGACAAGACTGTAGCTGTCGATGGGGTGCTAATGCGATTTATTTGTCGTTAATAAGGCCACCCCTATAATACGGCCAATTTATTTTGACCTATCGGTGACCGTATTAACGGGGTTCCACTGTGCTATTTGGATATAACCTTCTAATCGACGGATGTAAATATTCCAGAGTTCTATCGTTTTCGGGAGCTGTGCTTTGTTCTATGCCATTTCAGTATATAGTCTTGTATGGCCAACAGAAAGCTTTGAAGTTCCTTTAATTAATGCTGCTATCAGCGAGTTGAATCAAGATAGTAGCGTACAAGATTACAAAACGGCTGACCGCACGGTGTCATATTGACAGGAAATGCAAACAAGGATCCTTGGTAACATCCCGACTCTTCTCTCGCCTTGAGTCGAAAAATGTCGACTTGAATTGAAGCATCTCGAGATGAAAAAATCTCGACTTGAGATAAACTTCTCGACATGAAAAAAAAATTGAGATGAAAAATGTCGACCTGAAAATAAAGTCCTCGACTTGAAATAAAAAATCTCGACTTGAATGGAAAAATCTCGACTACTTTCTTCTATTTTGGCTTTCCATGTGCCCGTCTTAACCGGCAGACGCCGATAACCAGACGAACAACTAAATCAAATGGTTGTCCAAAGTTCGTCCAAATGGCTAACTCCTCTTCTAGTATAAACTGAACGGGCATTAAAGTTTCGCGGGACGGAGGAATGCATTCAAGTGATTTCGCTCATCGATTCGTCCCGAACAAAGGACTTATATTGATGATTCTGATTTTATTGAGCTTCAGTTTAATCGAGGTTTTAATGCTTCGTCTTCTTCTGGTTTTGCTGGTTGTTTGTCTGGTTTTCTTTTTGTCGCTATTGTCATGCGATTGATGGTTGCATGATTGGTGTTAGACACTAAAAGAAGAAACAAAAACAGCAACCTCATCGTGCCGCGGTTACTCCCGCTGCCTTTTGTCAGTGCTCATTTGCAGCGATATTTTTGATATCCTTGGCTCAAATTTAATATTGTCTCGGGTAACGTGATATCCCAGATTTTAAGAAACGATGAAAAACTGAAACAAACTGGCTTTAAAGGATTTATTGCATTCTACTGGGCAGGAATTAAAGTTGCCCAAAGGGAAAGGGCACAAGAGGTCTTCAAGGTCCAATACTAAGGTGACCCACCTCACCCAAATTGTTAAGAAAATATTAAAAAAACAAGCTTCCTGCTTTTGCGTGTTGTGAGCTTAAAAAAAAAAAACATGTGAACGTAGTGTCTTTGTCAACCCCCGTTGAGCAATTGGAATGAGGATTATTAATTAGCCGAACGCTTGCTCAAGCCGTCGACATCAGAGTTAATGAAATGGAGACAACAACGGCGGAAACGGCTGCGAGCACTCTCGGCGTGACAAATGAGCTTGTGTCCAGTTCGAGGTATCTATGTTTTCTATGATGGTCACTATTATTTTCATGGTGAAGATATGAATGGTTCTTACTTATTTAAGGGAAGTTGACCTGATGTTCGACATATGGAACTTATCAAAATTCCATTATAATAAGTGTTATATTAAGTCCAACACTTTAGAGAGCTCCCTTTCATTCTAAAGTGTTCTAGAACAAATGTGACCAGTTAGCAAGCTTTTCTAGACGGAGGACGTTTTGAAGGATGGATGAAAAGTTGCTCTTTGAAGTAACAATACTGACGTTAGTGCTGACCTAAGTCAGAGATGGGACTTCTCGTGCGAAACGGCCCTTTTACATTTTTATTAGTTCTAAGGGATGATGACAATATATACAAACAAAAATAAAATAGATACATAACATAAGCCTAAAAAATGAAAGGCATCGAAAATATTCTGTGAGGTGCACCTAAGGCAGAACCCGGCAAGTGAACTATTGTAGAAGCTCGTGTTCGCTACTTTGCAGTGTTTATCTCTTATCATTCAGCAAGGTGGAATCGGGTGAACGGACGACTGAAGTTTTTTAAGAGAAAATTAAGGGTTTTCTCAAACCAGTTAAGCGTCTAATATCAGCAGAGAGGTTTTTTCCAGCAACCTTGCATGGCCGTGTCCTGTAAAGTAAAGTGAAGTTTAAAAGCATTTATCTTGGTCCGCTACAAGCAGACAACTCTACACTACTTCCGTTAAGGCGGAATGTCACTTTTTTTGTCTCTTACGGGGGATTGTCCTTAAAAAAAAGCCGTTTCATGGTCTCTAGGAAGCAAGGAAGAAATGCCTTTAGATTATAAAGGCTAATTCTTAGATTAATATAGCAAGGAAGTCAGTCAGTCTTTTTTGTAGATAATACGAACATTTTCTTTCAGCCTAATAGTTAACATGTCTCGAATGGGATGAAACCCGTTAGACTGCACCGCAGTTTCTTTACACCTACAAAACTATTCTTAAACGAATAGTAATTCCATATACAAAAAAAAGAGCGACGAGTATAGTGGAAAAGTTTAATTCTGATGCTCCTACAGATCCTTTTTATTTTACAACTAACTTTTTGTACCACCTTGAACTTCCTTCAAAATTCGATACCATATTCATTTTCCTTGAACAATCGAACGCTTAACACCAGGTGTACAGTTTCTATTGATTTACCATATTGCAGACATAACAAACAATTTCCTGTTTTCAGTCAATACCTAGAGTTTTTAAAATTCTTTGTTAGTCAGTCTTTTTTGTAGATAATACGAACATTTTCTTTCAGCCTAATAGTTAACATGTCTCGAATGGGATGAAAACCGTTAGACTACACTATTGCATGTAACCGTAGTTTCGTTACACCTACAAAACCATTCTTAAATGTATGTAAACTGGAGACAACTTGATAGTCTTTGCATGTGCACGTCTAAAGCGCATGATTAATGGTGGAGTGACAGGCGCTCTGAAATAAAAACATGTTATGTATCTTGTTACTAAGGTTGGCATGCGTTTCAAACACGGTATTAGTGAAGCTTTTGCGCACGTGTATTCGTAATTTTAGATGCAGTATAAGTTTGTATCCCAAGTAGACATATGTTATTTGCCGGACGAGAGGTCCGTAGAGGAAAAAACTCTGCCCGAGCTCTTAGTACGACCCGAAGGCCGTGGGCCATACTCAAGACCAAGGTCACAGTTTTTTTTTCCTACACGGGCCGACCTAGCCCGGTAAATAACTTTTTAATTTTTTTCGGCTGAGATTCTTGCTTTCAAATGGAGAAAAGGAGATAGGAAAGAAAGATTGGATTCTAGCAAAGCATCACGTTTGGTTGAAGGCTTCCTCATCTGGATGTAAAATCCCTTTCATTTTGCCAAATTTAAATCCAATTTCTTTAACCCTTAAATGTTTTTCTTTTATATTTTTGTACTACAAGAGGGTCACGGGTTACAAACATTTTTTCTCAAAAATTTGAATTAGTCTTGATAGCTACAGTGCGGAGAAATTCCGTCCATACCTTGATCTGTCGCGTAAAAAGGACTGGCTACAAGCGCGTGATAAGTCCACAATCAAATTCGAGGATTTGGCACTCCAGACCGCTGAGATGCTTAAATAAATTAAATAAATAAATAATGATAATAATAATAATAATAATAATACTGGACTGCAAAAATACACGGAAAAATTTCTTGGGCAATCAACATCAATGAGCCAGGGACTAAGGACTAAGGACTTTTTAAAGTTTAAACAACTTCATATTGTTTTTCCCTTTAACGAAGGACTTTATTAAAAACATACTAAAGCGTAATTCAAAGAATCGAGAAACGGGTCAACTTTTCCCCTGTCTGCCATTGTTAAAGACATTTGAGGCTGTGCAGAACGACTGGAAATCAGCGAGTCGCAGACTGAAAATTGGAGCCAGCCAGAGGTAGTTATTCTTGGAACTGACCGAAAGAATTGCTAAAAGAGTGCCAATGCTTTTGGAGTTAAATTAA
>BLAZ01001228.1:759781-762281 GCA_014633955.1 Acropora tenuis
AATTGTGCTCATCGTTATCTAGTCCTCTTCAAAAAAAACGAGCAAACGTTGGCCAAATTTATACCAGAGACGGATCATTTGTCTGAACGAACTTGGGCAGAAATAGGAAGTTTGTCTGACAATCCGTGTGTTTATAAGAACCAGCTCCCAGCTGGCCTGCTTGCTCAATCGGGGTCGAGCACTGCACCGGAATCGAAGAGGTCAGGGTCTGAATCTTCGTTCGGGCCTCTCTCCCTACTGCTTAAGTAGCGCTTAAAAACTAAGAGGATCATATACATTCAATCATATTGATCTGTGGCGTTGCAATTTCCGTGGTCTTTTCTTAACGTCCCTAACCTCTGTTAATCAGCTGCTGGTTATCCATGATCAATCTCTGATTAATACGGTCTATTCTCGTTTCACTCCCCAGGATTCAGTACTTTCCTCGGTGTGATCGTACTTGCCTTTGCTGCCTCAGAAATATTCCGAATCTTCTTTCGAATGTTTATTGGCATAGTAACTCTTGGTCTTCTTCACGGCTTGTGTATACTGCCTGTTTACCTTTCCTTGCTGTGTTGGAGACCTGCTGTTGTCAGACCACACTCTGTGCCAAGGATGTCGAGAGATGAATTTCCAAGTGGCAGAGAACAACCAGAAGAAGCCTTGCAGATGGAAGGTTTCAGTGAAACTGAAAGTATGGCCTACCCAAACAAGAAACACACCAACATGACTGTGGCTGGAATTCCTAACAAGGGGTTGGATAATGATGAGGACAAACCTATCAACTTTGAGATTGCGACGGGCAGTGCGTCAAAACCAAATTCTAAAGTAGACGACGACATGCCGTAAAAAGCTCTATCAATGATAATGTACTCTAAAGAAAGGCTAAGTAACTCTTTGTTTAACACTGAAGACCGCAGTAAGAATCGTGTTGCAAAACGGCAAAACGGTTTTGTTATTGCTGTTTTGCTGTGGTGTAAGCTCTGTTCTTTTGCATTTTAAAAGAAGGAGTCTCGCAGTCTGAAATGCGGACAGGCATCACTGTGGTCAGCGAAATGTGTCACAACCTGTGGAGTAATGATCTGAACTGTTCTAGTGATTCAGAGTATTTAATAAATTAGTAATAATATGATTTCTGTATAAACCTTTGTTTTCTCAAGGTCATGATTAATTGTAAGTGTTGTATCGTAATCTTTCTCAAGTAGTTATGTCTGACAGTGAATTTCGAAAAATCTTGATATCCACCTTGAATTTATGTTAAGCCCAATAGTTAACAATAGTGTTTTTCGGCAGTCCTTGGTACCTTCTTCAGCGTTCAAGGTTAGCGCTTTGGCTACACTTGTTCAAAGACCAATTTTTGGAAAAAACAAGGCTATTACTTTGTTAAAGTGAAATTTTTATTAGGTTGAAAAGTTATTTAAATGTTGAGTCGAGTAGAATGCAATTGGTTCGAGTTGAATACAAATGGACTTTAAACAGGTCTCCGTTGCCTTTGCTTGTTAAAGGAGCTTTTGATGGAGACTCTTTTGTTGTCCTAGGACCATTCAAGCCATCTAACAGACAAAATCGATACATTATGGTTTTTAAGGATTACTTAACACAGTGGTGGGAAGCGTTTATTAGCATAAAAGCCAGTGTGATTGCACGTTTTTTCGTTGATGAAGCTGTTGCACAGCATGGCGCTCCAACATTTTAAATCCAGAAGGCATACGCCTCTAGTTATCACCCACAAACAGATGGTGTTGTGGTTTAATTAAACTGCTTGTCAATCAATTTTCATTGTGACATAATGATTGAAGCCCCCATCCCCCCCCCCGCCCACAAAATCATAACGTAAAAATAACCAAATGATGTCCTGAGGAGGACGTCAGCAAAGTTTTCATATACATAACCGCTCGGCAGACCAACTAAAGTCGATTTGTGTAGCCAATTTACTGTACAAGATTACTATACTCGGTTGTCAGTTGTTGACTAAAAATAATCTAATTGGTAGATAATTCAACCGTTTGTAAAATCTCGGAAGCTCTGCTTATCGTTAGCTCATTCGGCATCTTGTGGCTGACGTGAAGTAACTGCGGTAACTGTGAACAAATTTTGATTTTTCGCAAAATCTTAGAAACCCGTAAGGCCAGTAAGTGATCCTTAGAAATTCGAAAAGCTTTTAAGTAAAGCTGGTAAGCTGTACTCTAAGTTCTACGCTTCGGTTCATCTTGCCACAATGTTGTATGGGAGGATAACGGCGCCTTTGCTTGTACATTTTGTTTTCCCAAATACGAATCACGTGATAATACTCAGGAGGACTGGTCCTTTGTTTTGCTCACTAAAAAGAACGCATGCAAGCATCAATATGTCTGCATGCGCTTTTTCTTGAACAAAAGAAAGCACCCAACCTCCTGTGTATTATCACATGATCTGTATTGGGAAAACAAAATGTACAAGCGAAAAAGGTCTATTGGTTGATCTTATTGTCATCAAAGATAATGGTCAAATCCCAGTTGTGTTTCTCCAAATTAGTCTTTGA
>BLAZ01001228.1:862808-865880 GCA_014633955.1 Acropora tenuis
AACTTTAAGCCATAACTGCTAAATTAATCTTGCCAGCAAACCTAGAGAAAAAAGCACCTCTGTCAAAGAAAGATGAAGGCTTAACTGTTGTAAGTGAATTTCTAAATGTTATGAACAACAATTTTTTTTTTAATCATGGTCATATACAGTAAATAGCAAGAAATGTTACTGCACAAAAAAGGGGCTATCCAAAGCTAAGAGAACTATAATTTATTGTGATATTCAAATAGGTAGTTTTGTGTATTTAGGCAGTCTAAACTAAAAATGTAGTGAAGCTTTGACAGTGAAAGGTGTGGTAGAAGCTGCACCTCAATACTTTTGATTAAATAATCCTTTGTAAAGCAAAAAATTAATACCGGTAATAAGATTGGTTTTCACATGACTGTTGAAAAACCATAGCAGTAACTGAGCCAACCACAAAAGCAAGCTAACCATGATTTTCAGCTGACCATGAACTGATGCAATTTTACAGAGTAACTGGCGCAGTTTCACGACACAGTAAGGAGCAAAGGGGATAACCAATCATGTGAGTCACTTTCATGGCATGATAAAAACCAAAACCAATAATTACATGCTTCATTTCACTTGTTAACTTGGTTTGCTTGTTAAACCAACATTAATATCTTGCTTGTTTCCAATAATTGCTAGAGTAATAATATAACATCACTTTTTTTTTTAGAGCCAATGAGATTTAAACGAACTAAAACCAAAACCAAAGCATTCAAATGATTACTGTCGATAGTCATTTGAAAGCCACTCAGTGATGAAACAATGACATATCACAGTATTTAGGTTAAAGATAAATTTGCATTTAAAATATAGTAAATTAGCTCAGTTCAGTGAATCATTTTTTTATAACAATCTTTACAAGTACTGGTACCCTCTTAAATTCCTAATAATATTATTACAAAATAATGGTTTGTCAAAATGGTTGCTTACAGTATTGTAATAGCTTGTTGTCTGAGTTTATTAATCCAGGATCTAACTTTCCCTATTTGTGAATGTCCTGAAAGAGATTCAGCTGGTGCATGTGTTGAGTCTGCTCTATTAGTAACAATGTGGAATTGATTTTTGCTCTCATTTTGATGCTATAGGTACTTCGTTGATCAAGTGCAGCAAGAACAAACCACTGTACAACTTTAATGAACTTTTATTTACGACATAAAATTATATAAAATGTTGATTTTTAATGAATAATCTTCTCAACTTCACTTTCCCTTCTCTCTGAAATAGTCAGCTGCAAAGTAACAGAAACAAATCATATGTACTTAAAATAAAGTTTGATGTTTTGTGTGAATTTTGTGTTAATGCTGCGTATCATTAATATGGCTTTTAGCTATTGTAGGTTAAAGTATTTTCCTCTAGTCACTTTAATATTGATCAAATTACTATTCTTGTGATAACAACAGAACAAATCAGGCCAATACTGGGTAACCTTTTCACATGTAAACTATTTTCCTTGAATGAGCAATCATTTGCAAGCCATTCCTAGTCCAATAGCAAGTGCATGAGTAAGATCTATTAAACTGTTTGAGATTATTGTAAGATATTTTGTCTTTACCACTGACAACAAAAAAATTTGCTGTGAAAGTAGTCACTCACATGTTTAATGCAGCAATAAACTAGATGCTTAGATAATTTCAATTCATGGGAATTACAATCCATCAGTTTTAGCAGTATTAATCAAATGATCGCCCCACCTTGGACACAAAACCCACTAAAAACCACCCTTGCTTATGAAAATGATAAAAAATAGATGGAAAACATGAAATATGAGAAATAATATGTGGAATTGTATTCTTCATCTAATGTGGTAGGGCCAAGCCAGGGGAAAAGCTACTCATAATCCAACAGCTGGAAATATATGCTAATCACACTGACTACAACATTATTGTAACAAAATTAAAGGAAAAATATGATGGAGTGTTAATTGGTCCGTGTAGAATGACAACATCCTCCCACCAAACATCTAACTAGACCCGATCTATCTCGTGACTGTCTTTAGCCATATATACTGTACCATCCGAATATTCAGTTTCTGAAAAACTTTCACAAACTCACTGGACCCTCAAAAATGCAAAAATACAAACCTAACTTCTCAACAGCCTCAACACAAATACTTGGACTCATCTCAGGGGTATACGTTGCCACTAATAACAGAGTAGCAGTCCGCACCAAAATTATCCCACTGTTGAGCTGAAATTGACAACAATAAAGTGAAACGAGAGAGTTATTTTTTCTTGTGTTGACTTTAAAAACATAAGTGTTTCATTCAGAATAACTTGCACTCATAGATTGGCCTTGTTAACCTTGCCCTCTGAAAATTTAGATTAAACGCTTTCTCTTTTACAAATAGTCCTCTCTTCCCAACTCTATGAAGCAAGGATAAGAAGTAAATGACTTTTTACTATTTGTATTAATTTTGCAGATTTGTGTATGACAGCCTCACATTTTATTTTCTATGTGGTAATATCTGCAAAGATGCAATACTTATAAATTATTATAAATTAATTGCTAAATTTATTCTGATTGGCGTAAACTAAAATCTGAAAAATGATGTCATTTAAAACACGCTGAAATCACACACAATTCTTTGTCAAAATCTAAAACTTACTTTCTTTGCATAGACAGAGAATCTGTCAGCCCTGACAACTTCATAAACTGTGTCTTGAAACTTAAGACCTTCTCTCCTGGCTTGTGAACTGTTTGTAAAGGAGTGAGCTAATGCATGGATATTGTCCAAAGATGGCTGAGAGTAGAACATAGAGTCATACCATTTCAAGTTCAAGTTCATAAAATTATAATAAATATTCAAGAGTGTGCCATACTGACCATACATATTGTAAAAGCCAGTCTAGATAAAATCTTGGATCAAATGAAATGAAAAATTGGAACCCACACCCCCATTTAAATCAATGATGATTCATGTGCAAGGTGATGCCTGCCATTGTTTCACCATTAAAACTAGAGGGATGGTATGTCTTAAATTTTCACTTCAAATGTACAAGATTGATAGTGGGATGAACAGAGTCTGACCCTCATATCAAAATGCCCCTGATCACCCCCCCCCCC
>BLAZ01001228.1:879341-881841 GCA_014633955.1 Acropora tenuis
ACCAGAATTGTCCACCATATGTTATGAACTTGCTGTAGCATATAACGTCAGCTATTTGAAGTTACGAGGACAAAATACAGTTAATCATTTTTCGGTTGGAGGGCAACACAAGAGTGCTTCAATTCTTCATAAAACTCTTTTTAGAGGTATTCATTATGGTCTTCATTGTCTCTCTCTGCTCCACGATAATATTAATATTGGCAAGCAATCCAAGAAGATCCTATACCAAAGTTTGTTTAATTGGTGTGAAAAGTTTTGATTCAAAGCATCATTTAAATCACAGTATTTATGCTTTCCCTTCCAGCTTTTGAAGCCCTAAAAATCGACGGTTGTCTGCAGGAAGCATCCACAGAAAACACCACTTTGTTTAGTGCATCAAATATTGATCAGACACAAAAGCAGCAGGTTTCATCATTGCTTCAAGCTTTCTGCAACAATAGGATTACAATTGCTCCTCTTGTTTTAAACTGCTCTCTCATGGTGTACTTGTGGTTACTTGATGAGTTTGGTAAGTATAGTTAAGTGCAGTCTGTAGCAATGATAGTATTATGATTATATATTTTTACTTATTCTTAGGTCATTTTCATATTAAGTTACTCAACAGGCATCTAGTTACCCCGAAATTGGTTATTTGAAAAGGTTATTCAATGCAATGTAAATGCTTTATTTTTCATCAAAACACATCTTAGTTTACTTGACACTGTTAAAGAACGTAATAATTGTTCATGTCCGAATCCAGATTTTCTAAGTTATGTAAATTTTTTGTTAAATAAACATTCTAAGTTGCAATTCCAAGAGGAAAAAGGTACAACAGATTGTATTCTAAGTCAGTAAGCCTTTGATGTAATTTCATTTTCACCTCATGCTCAGTGTGGGTCAACATTTTTGTAACTCCTGTCCCATGTGACCATATAGTATATTTTTGCTTCAATTCTATGCAGTGAACAAGGATAAAAGCGTAGAGCTTCTAACTTTGATCCAAAGTCATTTGATGCATGTGGTAGAGAAATTGAAATGCATTCCTACAGAAGAGGTAATGAATCTATCAAGATTGTTGACAACAATACATGTAATTGGTGTATTAAATAAATCTTAATGTTTAACCTTTTTTCAGGCATGCATCTGCAATTTTGATTACACTTTAAACCTTAAGAATTTTCAGTAGCAATTATCTTTTTGTGTAGCTCAAACACCTGTATAATTTTGTTTTGAGTTTTCAATGTTGTATTTCATTGGTTACCCAAGGTGTCTCCTGGAAGATGTCCTGTGTTCATGTTTAATTTGAAAGATATTCCATTGTTAACAAGCTGCATTGCCACATCACCAGTAACAAATTTAGCAGGTATAGCAGTAATCTTATTCATTGGGTTGTCATCGTCATTATGACTAGGTCACTAGTTTGCGGTACCGTCATATCTCTGAACATTATATACCCTCTCCCACAAAATCCTCCTGTGTCTTTATCACTGGGACAGGATACAGAATGTAAAACAGTAGGACTACTGAATATGATCAACTACTGGTAGTCTCTGTCGGTTAAAGCACAAATATTGAGTTCAAATCTCCTGCTCTCTCGTCATTATGAATTTAAAAATTGACGTCATAAAGGCTCCCCTGGCCCATGGCAAATCCTGGCAACCGACTGATAAGCTTCCTGTTGGACAAAACTGAAAAGGCACATGTACAAGTTCCCCACCTCACCCCCACAAGTTCCTCACTACACCCTACACTTCTACTGAGAGAAAATCCCCCTCTTGGAGGTCACAAAATATGCTTTGTGAAATTGATTCCCTTTTTCGCTTCCCTTTACCTCTGGCTTGTTGAAAGTTATTTGCATGCCGGGCTGAAAAGCGCAGCCTGTTAGGCTCTAAGAAAGTGTGTTCTTAAGGAAAATGCTCTTAAATGATTATTGTCCCATCAACTTTTCCATTTTATTAGATGGACAGAGCCTACTTTCAATGGTAACCACTTTGTTGGCATTCTCACACTTTGCAAATAAAAACTATTCTTTGGTACTGACAACTCTTCAGGAAAGAAATGAAGAAAAAGATGTTTGTTTCAGTGACCTTTACTTGAAAGGTGAGAATCTGTAGCATGAACCTATAATAATAACAATTTTTATAATAGTGATAATAATTATTATTTTTATGATAATGATCAAAATTTAATTTACGATTATATGATCTACTAGAATGCTAATTAACAATTATTCTTTGAGCCCAAATGGGCTTTGAGTTAATATTCCATGAGGCCGAAGGCCAAATGGTCTATTGACTCAGAGCATAGTAGCTACTAACTATGCTCAGAGGCCATGAGGCGAAATCCAAACTCCCGGCAAAAAGATTTTCAAAAAAATCTGCCAATTCGTTGGCTTTTTCAGCCCCTTCTTCAAAGTATTCATGTGAAACCTTTTTGGGCTCCACAGGAAGAGTTTGTATACACGGGTTGGTTAATTTGCAGTTTGCGAGCTCACTAACAACTCTTCTTCTTCTTTGCAGGA
>BLAZ01001228.1:969738-970898 GCA_014633955.1 Acropora tenuis
GCAGCGATGATTTCACCTGAAGATTCTACCGAAGAATGCAAAGAGGCGTTTTATCTCTATGACAGTAGAGGAGACGGAAAAGTTGAATGCAAACAGGTCGGAGAAGTTATGAGAGCGCTGGGTACAAACCCAACTGAAGCACAAATATCGAAAATTATTTGTGGCCTTGACCCCGTCGGAACTGGTGCAAAGCGAGTAAGCTTCCAAGAATTTTTTCCGATTTACCAGAATCTGCGAGATCATCAGAAAAAAAGCGGAGGTACGGTGTCATATTTCAAATTTCATGCTTTCTTTTACGGGTTCCTGTACGAATTCATGTTCTTGCTTCTGTTCTTTAATATAGCTGGATTGAAATATTCGTTTTAGTCTGAAAACCAAACGATTGAATGTTTTGAAATCGTGACACATACGACGATGTAAGTGGAAAAGAACACCCAATAGCGAAACGTAACGACGTGCACAGTCATGAGACAAAAAGGCAATGAATTAAACATTACAAACACGAACAAAAAGAAATAATTTTGCCGATTTTTCCGATGTCTATAAGGAGCAATGACTAATAATTCACTCTCCAGTCATTTGCAAAAGTTCTGAAGAGGAAATAAGTGACGTGTCTTCGTGAAGAACAAAAAACAAAACAAAAAACAACCGAGTCTAACACAGTGATTTTAAATGTATCCAACCTGCTGTTCATTAACCTATAGGTCAGCTTTACAGAAAAAAAGAAAAGTCTTTCTCGTTTTCACCTCTGACAGCAGCAATTTTTTACGACAGACACACCTACAGTTCTGGGAGGAAAAAAAAAACATTAGACATAGATAATCGGCATAGATAATTAAGGTAATCATTACCAGAAACATACGAAAATAATGCACTGATCTTCATGAGAGGCACTTTTCTTTCCTTTCAGTACGTAGACTTTCTTCAAATTAATGCATAAGGCATTTGCTATGTTTTTTCATCGAAAAAAGGCGGGTGCCCACAAATATCTGAGGACAATCATCTGTGTTGGCTGTTGCTGAAATAAAGAAATACTTGACAAAAGCTATGACTTGATACTTCCATTTTGTAGGATTCTCATAGGACTAACTCGCTTTTGCAAAAGAATAGAAAGAAAAAGCCTGAATTCTTAAAGACCAATGCACCAGACACACAGCCTT
>BLAZ01001228.1:975908-978408 GCA_014633955.1 Acropora tenuis
GATTGTAAATTTTCTTGCATTCCCTTCTGCCACAATTTATTGATTGCCCTGGAAGGGGCACTGTTATGCTAAGTTTGCTGCTTTTAGGTCAAAACTGGGTAAAAATCTTAATTACTGCTCCGGCTCACACGTATAACATTCCTCACCACTTCGTATGTAACTTTTGGAAAATTTTCAGAAGACAATGTCTCCAAACGAGAGAAGCGTCATAATAAGTTACATGGCACATACTTCCCACAAACATCACCTAGGTCCACACTAGTTTCTTCAAAGGAATTAAACTATCAAAAATAAGCCTGCTCTAATCTTTCTGGGAGTAGGAGCCTCAAATTAACTACCAATGACACCTCTTTAATACTCAGTTTGTTTTTAACTTCTACCTTAGCTGTTTCACAAAACTTAACCATTGCCTTGTTCCACAACATACTTTGATGGAAACTTTGAACATTAACCATAGCATTATTCAAAATTGCTTCAAAAGAAGATATTAGCAGCCAGATCTTTGTGGAAGCAGTTAGGTAAATAATACATTTAAAATACAACTGTTTCAAAATAGTCTTAACTGCTTACTAACCGAGCGCCAGGGCCAATATTCCTCAGTACGGCCCGAGTAAGCTTGGTTAGTAAGTTGTTTATTATATGGCATCCTGGCTTTCGGTGATGCCTGCTTCAGTCTCTACATCAAAAGTTTCCAGATCTTCAGGATAATAAAACTCAAAATCCTGACCGAGAAAGAACCAATCAGAGCACAGGGATTTGCCTAAGACTGGGTTTGCCATATAATAACTCAAAATAATAGCCTGATTACTCTAAACAAAAAGTGCAAACCTTTGGTACCTGTTTGTAACTTTGATCCAAATAGCATTCTCTGTCTCCACATTTCAAATTCTATGACTTGAGTTGTGTCATGGTCTAACAACTTGTAGCTGTCTGGACATTCTTTGAATACACCCCCAAGGTTTTTCATACCTGCTACTTTGATTGCAACTACAGCAAGGGGATGAATTGTGCCACCAGACACTGGAATGAACTCTATGTCCCAATGGACTTTTCTTTTCGCGGTAACAGGAAATATCATACTTTTAATCATAGAATTAACTTTTTCTTCTATCTCGCTGTTTTTCTCCATATCCACTCCAAGAACCACTCTACGATCAGAAACTCCAAGTAGAATTTCTCCTCCAATTGTGTTGCCAAAGGCAGAAATGTGCTTTCGGATTGAGTCTTGCTGGCCATGGTTGCTTAATATTGGCTTTTTCGACGTAAAATGCTTGAACTGAATTTGCTTTGATTCGTGGTATTCCAATTTTTCTTGAAATTTGCATTCTTTAGGTAACATTGGAAGGTCTTTTAGAGGGACATCAACCTGATTTGAAGACGTTTTGCCGAAGTTTTGAAGAATGTTTACAGCTTGCTCAAATGATGCTTCATCAGTTCCAGCATCGCCTGCAAAGTACAAGTTAAAGTGTATTGTACACAAATGTTGCGGTACTTTAATCAACAAATTTATTTCATTTGACCTGACCGAACGATCAAACACATCATTATAGGTCAATGGCTTCACCAAATTCGTCAGTTTTTTCTCTAAAGGCTGCCAAGTCTTGTCCACCTGTCGCCAGATGTCGTCAATTTCTTCATAATCAGAAATTATCATTCTCAGTTCTCCACCACCAGAATTGAGAAGAGCACATGCTTTCTCTACTATAATTTCGTCTTGGGATGACTTTTTCTCATAATGGACCGCATTTTCTTTCTCTTTCTTTCTCTTCTTCTTCTCTATTTTTCTTTGGATAGCAGCCTGCTCACTGAGGGTTATTTCACAATGTAAAATATTCTTTGGAAACCTGAAGTCATGAAAGATTCAAGTCATGAGAAATAAATGATAATTTAACATTGAACCTTAATTAAACAGTATTCAATATTTCCTTCACTTCATAAACAGGCAAAGATTGAAAATAATTATGTATAAAAACAAATTTCCTACTAGTTGAAGCAAAAAAATAAGAACAAGATAAAACAGTTGCATTGCTTAAGATTTTGATCACATTAAAGGAGAGAACATGGCTGAGTAGTCTACGTGTATGGAAATATTATACATCATCAGTAGCTCTCTAACAATGACTCTTGGATGTCTGTCAGTCTTTGTCTATCGACTGTTGGCTAATTGAGTTATTCATTTTTATCACTTGGAATCCAGAAATCCTGAGTTAAAGTCACCCACAAGTTGCATTTGCTTTAAGTTAAGTTAAGATTCAACTTGATCCATCAAGTTGGCTGTGCTTGTGAATTGCTAGTTCTTTTATTGTTGCCTAAGAACCAAATGGCAAACAGCAGATAACTGTACACAGTTATCTTAATTAAAATAATTGACTTCAATGTAATACTTAAATAATAACAATTTATTTGAGTGATACAGAACAAGATGGTTGAAACGAAAAACTGCTTCAGGTTAGCACAAAAACTGACTTTGTAAGAGTGACGTAGAGCCAATAATTTTTGC
>BLAZ01001228.1:1023558-1031058 GCA_014633955.1 Acropora tenuis
TGAAATTTTGCTTCGTAAACTCCCGCATCCCCTGCAAAGTACAAATTATAGTTTATTGTACAAACATGTTGGGGGGCATTTACAAAAAAAAGCACTTCTGACCCGCTTGGAAGACGATGAAATACATTATTGTAGGTTGATGGCTCCACCAAGGAAGTGAGCTTTTGCTCAAGAGTTTTCCAAAACATATCGAGATGATTCCCGGAAATGTCACTTTGAAGGGCTTCATGGACAGAAATTGTCATTCTTAGAATACCCCCGCCTGAATTGAGAAGGGCACATGCCTTCTCTACAATGTTTTCTTGGATGGACTTGTTCTCATCCATGATCCCATTTAATCCCTCTTTCTTCTTCTTCTTTTTTGCCTTTTTTTGCTCCGCAGCAGCCTGCTGACTGAGATCTATTACACAATGTAAAACGTTCTCAGCAAACAACCTGAAGAAATAAGTCATCAAAAATTCAAGTCACAAGAAATAATACTAATAATTATTCATTATTGAATCTTAAACATGTCAAAGAATTATTAAAATCAGCTCCCTACCACTTGAAAAAACAAAGTTTTGTTTGCTGTTGCATTACACAAAAATCTTCTTTGTAATGTAGGAGAGAGCATGGCTGAGTAGTTAAAGTGTATGGCGATGTTACCATCATCAGTGGCTCCCTAACAATGACTGCTGGCTATCTGTCGGCCTTTATCTATTAACTGTTAGCTAACTGTAGGTAATGAGGAGCAGTTCAGACTTCAAAATAGCAGCCTGCACTTTGGTCACACTTGGCGGCGATTTTTCACGGAAGAAATAGAAAATCACATCAATTGATGGGCGAAATCAACGTCACTGGAACATGTCGTAGTAAATATCAGTGAGTTTAAGCAAGGATGACGGCAACGGCAAAGACAACGCCAGGAAACAATGATCTGATTGGTTGAATGAAGAAAAATAATCGTGCTGCACGCACATTAGTAGCATTCTTTGACGTAGTCTACCAAACGAAAACGAGAAAAATTGAAGGTTTTAACGACAACGTGAACACACAACAGTAATCTTTCATTCTCTATATTAAATTCTACGGTGCTCTTACCGGTTCATTTTTAGCGCAATTTGTCAACAATATAGAATGCGAGCAAAAAGCAATAATTGCAAAATAGTCACCATTGCGCAAATGTTTATTTTTATGTGACGCTTTATCTACCGAAGCCGTCGTCGAAGCTTGAACTCCCTATTTCATATCCGCGGAAGTAATGCATTCATGAAACATGAACACACAACGAGGGCTTGATTTGTTTTTCAATGTTTTGGCAGCATGTTCCAGGCTACGAGATGGTGGAGAGCAGCGACGGAGCGGACGTGAAAAAAACCTGATGGAACTGAGGAGGAGAGCCGGCGGCACACGGCTCCCTCGCTTTTTTTCACGCGCTTTCTGAATTTCGCCATTCCCCACATGATCTCCAACTTTCGGGGGGTAGGCGTAGGTGATGATTCATTTTTTTGACAGCCGGCTAAAAATCAGCCTTGGGAAAAAAGCCTACAAATTCAGGCTAAAAGCTCTGATTTTGTTTTGAACCCTGCAGTTCAATTTTAATTCACTTGGAATCCAGTAATCCTGGGTTAATTTCACTGACGAGATCCATTTGTTCTGAGTTAAGATTTAACTTGATCCTTGGCCGTGCTTGTAAATTGCCAGTTGTTTTATTGTTCCCCAAGAGCCAAATGGGAAGCAGTACATATATTTATTGGGATTCAAATAATTTTATTTTAAGAACTATTATAGATACTTAAATACTATTTGTTACATTAAATTGGGTGATACAGAGCAAGGTAATTGAAAATAAAAATGCTTCAGAGGTTAGCACAAAACTCGACTTTGTAAGAATTTGAGTCGGCTATGTCAACTGCAAACAGTTTTTTACCTCTCTCTTGCTCTGGACTGTTGTCCTTCTCCAAAAGGCATTTCTTGGCTATCCTCATCCACTTTGACATTGCACAGAAAGTCACCTGATTGCTCTTGGCGAGAAGCAGTAGCATCACTAAGATAAAGAGACCAATATATAAAAACGAGAATACTAATAGAAGAGACAACACAAAAATCTGTATTACAGCATTCAAGTTTTAAGCATTCATTTCCACAGACCGGTAATAATAAGAAGACCAAAAAAATGTTCCAAAATTTATCAGCACCATGAGGAATAGTCCACAAAGCAGCAAACATGACTAAGGAGCCTGTCTCAACAGCTATTTTTACCTCTGGACAGCATGAGCCTGTCTAAAACCTTCTTCGTGATAAACAATTACGACATTGAAGTACAAAGGACATCACATGGGGTATTAAACTACACTCTGAAATGCTACCAAGAACCATGCTAACAAACAATATGCAACACAAGCCCCAAGGGGTAAACATACTGACAAAACACTCAAACGCATATCACCCCTCCTGGTTATTACATTCTACCTCGCATTTGCATACAATCAGAGGTCACCCGAGATAGCAAGCACGCAGTTCGAGCTCAGTGCAAGGTGAACTTGAAGAAAGACAGTTGTTTTTGAAAGTCGCTGTAATGAAATCCTGTTAAAATTTACCTCTTCTCACCAAGAAAATAGGTCCAGACAACAGAGATATGTAAGATAAAGATTCCACTTTGCGTGAGGACGTTTTGGACATGGACCAGGAGGAGAATAATAATACTACTTAAGAAGTTTCTTCTGTCAAGGACCACGCTTAAGGATGCTGACACCACACAAGTATCTACAGAGCAATAGAGTACTTTAACCTCTGCAAATGTGGAGCTCACAAAATGTATGAGCCATGCTCAAGTGCAACCCTCCTTGAAGGACACTGCAACAACCAGAAAGGGAAAAAGAGGTGTTGAAAATGCGGATTGCCTGATTCTTGCCAAAAAGTAGAGGGAGTCAGTCAACTAGCTCCATGAGCCAATCAACAAAACAAATGAGCTCTGTGAACAATGACTCAGTTGATTGGGAGACAATGTTGAACGCGGCCTTGGATTCACCTGCTGCCTTTGAGAATGATAACACATCTTCTAAAGAATCTGTGGAATCTGAAGACGACCTCCTTAGTGAGCTTACTAAGGAATACCAGTCTGAAGCCTCTGTTGGCAAAAAATTAGGGAATGAACAGTTGCCAAAACTTATTAGTCAACTAGCTCCATGAGCCAATTGACAAAACGAATGAGCTCTATTAGCAATGACTCAGTTGATTGGGAGACAATGTTGGACACAGCCTTGGATTCGCCTGTTGCCTTTGAGAATGATGACATATCTTCTAAAGAATCCGTGGAATCAGTAGACAACCTCCTTAGTGAGCTTACTAAGGAATTCGAGTCTGAAGCAGCTGTTGGCAAAAAATTAGGGAATGAACGGTTGCCAAAACTTATCAATAAGATGTTCAGAAGCAAAATGGCGGAAAAACTGCTAAAAGAAAAAATGGAAAAGCAGACAAGGCCTGAAAATTGTGCCAATGCCAAGGCTACCCTCGTTAACGCATGAATTTGGTGCCACCTCCGAGAGCACAACAAGAAATGTGATCTGCATCTGTTTAAAATGCAGCAAGCATTGGTGAAAGGGATAATTTCTTTTGTTCGAATTGAAGGATGATGGATGATGTCTGCAAAGTTGCTTGACTTTGAGAACTTAAGATCAAGCCTATATCTCTAGTAGGATACATAGAAGATATGCGGTTAGTGGCTAATACTCCAGAAGACTTAAATTCTGCTGTTGCAGACACAAGTTCATTATTAACATAACTTGGGTTAACAATTCACGATGCCAAATCATGAACCACACCCTGCAGACAGGTCAAATTTCCAGGGTTCATAATTAACTCTGACTCTATGTCTGTGAGCATGACCCCTGAGAAATCAGCTAAGGTAAAAGAAGCATGTTCAGACCAGGACTGTGTCACTATTGGGTCCATTGCCTCTGTCATGGTTTTGAGCTTTCCAGGTGTATACCATGGTCCCCTCTACTACCATCTCCTAGAAAATGAGAAAACTGAGGCTCTAAAGCACAATGGGGAAAACTTCATAGGAAAAATGATACTGTCAGGACTTGCAAGACAGGACTTGAGATGGTGGATTGACAATGTAGATCAAGACCCACAAAGTATTGTCCTACCACCAAGTAAGCTCACTCTCAGGCGTGATAGCTCACTGCTAGGCTGGGGTAGTGTTATTGAAGGTTCTGGAAATCCAACAGAGGGTAGATGGTCCCCCTTAGAGTCTACCTATTATATAAACCACTTGGAGCTAAAAGCTATTCAAATGGGTTTCTTATCACTCTGCAGTGACCGGCAAATACTCACATTAAAGTGTTGTCTGATAACCAAACAGCAGTGGCTTATACACTAATCATGGGAGGAACCCCCTTCCCCTTCCCCTTCCTGCAATCAGACAAGGGACATACTCCTATGGTGCAAACAAAGGAAACTAAAAGTGACAATATCACACTTGCCTCATCACCTTAATGTTGTAGCTGATAAAGCTAGTAGAGAGTTTAAGGATGATGTTGAATGGGCCATTGATCATGGAGTGTTTGGTATGTTAATTTAAAAAATGAGAAGACCTCAAATAGACACGTTTGCATCCAGGCTGACTTATAAAGTATGCACACATGTGTCTTGGAAACCCGATCCTCTTGCGTGTGCTGTGGATGCTTTTACTTTAAATTTGGCAAAATATGATCTAATTTATTGTTTCCCTCCATTTTGCTTAATTGGCAGGGTTCTGCAGAAAATTAAGACGAGTCAAACCACTGCATTAATGATGGTTGCACAATGGAAGTCACAATATTGGTACGCATTGCTTCTGAAAATTTTGATAGAGCCTCCAATCCTGATACCAATACAAAAAACAGACTCTGACGTTGGTCCACGATCCATTGAAAGAGCACCCACTTTACCCCAAGTTGTGTCTGCTTGGGTGTCTGGGAAATACTTCAAGAGCAGGGCATCAGTGGACATGCATTGAGATAATTCTAGATTCAAGGACAAAAGAAACCAAAAAACAGTACTCCACTTACATCTCCCAATAGGCATCATATTGTGAAAAACATAACACCAGTTTGACAAAACCCAGTCTGCCACAAGTTTTGAATTTTCTCACCCCTCAGTCATTAGGTTAGGATACAGTGCTGTTGCTTCAACAATCGTTGTCAACCTCTTCCTGCACCTTACAAACGTTTACTCAACAGGAAACAATAACACCTTGTTTATTATTCATTTTACATCCTATGTATTTGCATAACCTATCTCCGCACATGTCTTCACAGCCAATCGCATTATGCATTTACCAACGGCTACTCTATCTACTGACCAATCAAATCGCTCACCAGGGTTTTTGAATTTTCAACTGACTAACACTACCACTTGACTCTGAAGATGGCTTCCGCACAGGTTGTCGAAACGTCAGTCACTAACAACAGTCCTTCTCAGGACTCCAATCACCCAGATGATCTTTTTCAATCACTACTGGTGCATTACCATCTTTTATCAAGTTGGATGAGCTTACAGTGTAGGTTGTGAGAGCACCAATTGATTTCTAAATTTATGACTGGATTTTTTAACAGGAAGCCAGCTCTACCATGATGTCTACCTGACAATTCCCTTTGTCCAACTAACATTGAAACTTAGTGTACTATTTGCTCTTCTAACAGCCCAGAGGACACAAACTTCACATGTTTTGTCACTAAATGGAGTTACGTGGACTGAAAATCAATACTCATTCTCAATATTAGAGCTACTTAAGCAGACTTCTAGACATGAAGGACAAAATATACATATAGTGACTATATAAGTTCTTAAGAAATATACACATGAGCCTAAGCCATGCCCTTTCGTTTTGCTGAAAGAGTACATCTCCAGAACAGCTTAAATCAGAACATCACAGTAGTTGCTAATATACATACCTTGATTGAAAAAGATCATCTGGGTGATTGCTCAGTCCTGAGAAGGACTGTTCTTCGTGACTGACTCTTTGACAACCTGAGCGGAAACCATCTTCAGAGTCACTTGACTCTGAAGATGGCTTCCGCACAGGTTGTTGAAACATCAGTCATAAGCAACAGTCCTTCTCAGGACTCAAATCACCCAGATGATTTTTTTTCAATCAAGGAATGTTACTCCTGGGTTCAAACCATTTTCTTAGTTGCTAATATATTACTCTAAACCTTATGGCCCAGCATCACAAGAGTCAATAGCATGCTGGATCAGGCAGACAATGAAAGCTGCTGGTGTTATTACAAATGTTTTGAAGCTGCATAGTGTCAGAAGTACCTCCACAACTGCTGCCAAGTTAGGAGAAGTGCCAAAAGATGAAATGACAGAAGTAGCGGGTTGGCAATCAGATTCAATGTTTTCAAAATTTTATTGTAAGCCTGTTGTAAACTGAATTCTAGTGGCTTTGCAGATGGAATCTTGAAGTACATTTTTGTCTACCTAAGTTAAAATTTGCCATTATTACAATATTACATTGTTACTTGCTTTGCCTTACATTATGTTTTTATTAAATTGTGAGTGCTGACACATTGCGCCTGTAACTAAAACCTTGTTCTTTGGAGCCTATGTGCTCGAAAGTTTCACATGACCTCTGATTTAATTTTTCAATTAAAAAAGTGATTATCTGACCTTGATTGTTGCTTTTTTGTACACCAAAGTGAAACTCCAAGAAATAGATTTATAAAATGCAAATTCACCTGCATAGCTCAAAAGATTTACTTCCTTCACTTGGAAATCTGCTGCCCATCAACTCATCAACAGACATGTCAAGGCTACTTCCATAGCCGCTGTCAAGTTTAAATGAGGTAAGACAATGTTATAAATTTTTGTCGGACTAAGCCAACTTGATCAAATCTGAAATTTTCAACAATAGAGAGCTCCACTTTCTTCAAAAATATAATCATAAAATTACAATATCTGGGATTCAGAAAAAGTAGTTTAATGTTACCAATGTGTATAGAAAAGGTGCACTAAATATAGAGTTATCTTGCACATCTACTTTAAATTTATGATAACTGAGAGATTTCTTTTCAATGATTGGCTTATTTTTATGATCTATAAGAGGGCACACACACAAGATTTTAATTTACCCATTGTAATGAAATGACATGCCCTTAGCATGACCTTAAGTCAATTTTTTAGCGAGTGAAACTTCAATGCAGGGTGTTACAGTCAGTAGCCAATAAACAAGTGGGATTTTTTACTTGACAAAATATTGTACAGTTTAAATAAAAACATGCATACATTCTCTTTTTTATTTCTGTTTTGGAAAAAAAATTCAGAAAGTTTTTCACGAGTCTGTCCTCTTGTTGATTGATCAAATTATGTTAAACAAGTGCAATGTGGATCCACAAGTGCATCAAACTGGCATGATCACAATAATGAAAACAATGCTTCATTATGTGCCTTGATGGTATTTGATCATCTGGGTTACTGAAGCTCTGAGATTGACTGTTGCCATTAACTAACATTTTGACAACCACTATCTTT
>BLAZ01001228.1:1083314-1085814 GCA_014633955.1 Acropora tenuis
ACACAAGCACGTTTTTGAGGAAGTGATTTTTTTTTAAGAATGTTCTTTCAAATAAGTTCAGTGGATCAGCATAGTTTTGACTTTTGTTAGGTATGATTCCATACAAAACCAAGAGAGGTCAAGCAGCAATGGACAGGCTCAAAGTTTATGATGGCATTCCTCCCAAGTATGCCAAAGTAAGTGAATACTTTAGACTTTTTATAGCACATCCTTAGCATAACAAAATGAACAGTGTACAACCAAACTAAGATCTTCTTATTCTGATGTTTTCATGCACTGCACATGATATCTTTGTATGAAATTCTGTGAACCTTCTTTGATGTAATTATTTTTTCTTCAGAAAAAGAGACTGGTCATACCAGCAGCTCTCAGAGTTGTACGTTTGAAGCCAGGAAGGAAGGTATGATGCCAAATGAACAGTAGGCTCTGTGTAGAGGTTAGATTGGAGTTAGTCCTTATGGGGTTTCCTTACTTTGTTTCAGTGCTGTACCTTCTTTGAGTTTTTTTTTTATAATTTGAAAGTTTTTATTGTCAAATATAACATTTACATAAAAAAAAGAATAGACAAAGCAAGTATAATATGAATTACTTAATATGCCAACAATGAATATTGACATAAAAGGAAATAACGTACAGTCCAATTTGCTCTATTCACACTACAATCTTGATTGACAGGCTACTTAAATTACATTACACTCACAATTAATTCAACATATAGAGGCTTCCTAAACTTCTCATTGTGTTTTTTAAGTTTGTCCCGCTTTGCTGCTATTTTTCTTTCAATCTGGTGAAGTGCCTTCGTCTTAACTTTGAAAACTTGTAACGATGGGTTTACAATAGATATACAGTAGAACTTTGCTGATAATATCAGATGATTCAAGATCTTAAAATCCTCCCCCTTCTTATAAACACCAAACAAAACATCTAATATATTTAAGGACTGAATTTAAATTTTACATTCAACAAGCCAAGTGCAGAAAGCTTTCCAGAACATCTTTGTCACCTCACAAAAGAAAAGTAAATGCTTGAGGGATTCAACTTCTCCTTTACAAAACACACACAGAGGGGAGTCAATCATTTTTAACCTAAATAGTTTTTCATTAGTAAAAACAATATTGTTTAATATTTTATACTGAAATTCACTTATTTGGTTTCAATTGTTACCACAAATGGCAAGGAGTATATTTCCTTCTTTGAGTTGTGACTCCAGATATCTTAATGGCAATTGCTATAATTTTTAATTTTTTTAGCCAGCAGACTCTATTCAATTTTACCTTTATGTTGTGAAATCATGCAATGAAACACTTGCTTTTTTATCATTTGAATGATTCAGCAGGGATAAAGTACTTTTATCTATTAATTTGTCTCTTGTTCTGGCCGTTTGCTGAAAAGAAATAAATGCAACAGAACATTGAAGTGCTGTTCTTAAAGTGAAAAACACAAAAACAACATAAGAATGAATGCAGGATCTTGAATTGTAACTTGAAATTGCATTAATTTTAAACCGAGGCAAAAGTGTCTGATTGTCCATTTGATTACTGCATCAACTGCAATCAGCAATCGAAGATATACCTGTTTAAATTTAAGGCCACATTCAGAATCTGGGCAGTAACTACTTTCTATAAAGAATAAGCAGAACATCTTAAAAATAAATATTTTACAAGTTACTGTTGCCTTTGGCTGTCAGGAGTTCAACATTCATCGCTGTTTGATTGTAGCAGCACTTGTTTGCTCAAGTGTACAAGGAATGAGTGCATTATTTCTTGAAAATTTGGCTTTACCAAACAAGTTGGTAAAGGGCAAATTACTGCCATAAATGGTTTAGAAAGCTGACATTTCAAGCATTAGCCTTTTGTCAAAGCGATTTATTATTTCTTGGTTTGTTTTGTTGCAGTTTTGTGTCCTTGGCAGGCTTTCACATGAGGTTGGCTGGAACTTCAAGGTATGATTTGAACTAGAGGGTTAGCACTGCCTTTTCTGGTGTGTAAGCCTGCCCTATTTTTGGAGTCAAAAGTTGAGATTTTACGTACTTGTGTTATACAACCACAGTTAAAAATCCCCTTGGTTTTGTAGTGCAAGAGATCTTGGCAGAAAAAAAAATTGTATTGATCGATCACATCAGTGAGAATAACTTTAAAAATCTCCAGAATTCGATGTATACTGGTAGTGAAAGCTCTGGGTGTTTGAGAAACTCAACCTCCGTTTGAGTTAACATTAGTAATTCACGCAGTGAAATAAACAGTAAGAATGGACATTAAATATTGCAATAATCTCAATAACAATAATTTGAGCAGGATTAACCTTAATTTATTGTTACAGGCTTTCGAGGTAGTCATTTATTCAACTTTTTTGTTCCTCAGTTGGAAACAGCAGTCTCTCAAAGAAGTGATTTTAGTAGACTAATGAATTACATTTTATTGTATTGAAGAATGTCATTGAGACCTTGGAGGAGAAACGCAAAGCAGAATCTGCTGTGTATTATGAGCACAGAATGAAATTG
>BLAZ01001228.1:1192411-1194911 GCA_014633955.1 Acropora tenuis
CTACTGTATGTGAAAGAGCACTACCTTGTTTACAATATTCACGCTTTGAGATATCAAATCTTTAGTTCACTAAGGCAAAGACCAGGTAAAATTGCAAAAAAAAAAATTTCTCTTTTCATACACTTTCATACATGTATGTAACTTCACTTTAACAACACCTGTATAATAGAGTTAATTTAACTTAGTTAACAACGAGGAGCAAGTATTCTCAGTGCTTGGCAAAGTCTTGGCATTTGTGAACGTTCAACATAATCTGTTAGCAGACCTGTGGCGTTGTAGTGTTTTCTGGCGTTGTGTTACTGTGTCAGGCATCACTTCAGGACCTTTGGCGATCAGAGGGTCAGCGGTAGTCTCATAAGGGTAATGCGTGTGCCATTGCATGTGCTTGTAGTTTTACTTTGTTCAGCATACAGTCCGTGTTCATGTAACTTGCTTTCCGAGGCTCCCCACCCCTATCCCCCCTCTAACCCTAACCCTATTATACTTTTTACATAGTCTTATTCATTATCTACCTAGTAAGTTTTCCACTGTTGTTCCATGTGACAGGTTCTGTGGGCGGGGGCTGGGGCTGGGGCAGGGTTTTTTCCGCAGGTGGGCTTGTGGCTAGGTTACGAGTAGGGGGGGCTCTTGGGTGCTCTAGATACTTGGGTTTGGGGTCAGCAGTCCCAGTCCCTCATGTTCCTAGGCACCCAACCTCCATATGTGATGAAGGCATTAGTATAGGTAATAGCATGACTTGTAGTGGTATTTGGCGATAATACCACGAGTGATATTTCAAAATTGTCCGAAATACAACGAGCCACGAAGCAGCAAGTGTTATTTGGAAAATTTTGAAATATTACGAGCTGGTATTATTGCCAAATACTACGTGCAGCTCATGCTATTATTTGATTATAATAGAAGCCAAGAAATGTTCGGTAACGCACAAGAGATCTTTTTAAAAGTTGAAAATAACAAACACAGGCATCTACGTTCGTAACAATCTTTTTACATCAATGGAAGACATGATTAAGTTTTTTGTGAAACCAGTACAAATTCAAGGCAAACAACATGAAACAGTTCAATGAAAGTAATTTATAAATCATGGATTTCGTGGTCACTGCAGCGGTGGTATAAAAAGGCAACCTTGTTATTCCATCAATTTCTGCTGTTATTCCACTATTACGGTGAAATAGTGATGCTCTAAACCAATCAAATCTCCGAAATTTCTCAGCTTATATTATAAACAGTGTAATAAGTCATTAATTACTAACACACAAAAGAAGCCAAAGCAAGGGCACTTACATATCCTCTTTTGAATATATGTTTAAACCCAATGCGTCTACACCAAGCTTCAGTTCGGTTCCTTTCTTGTTTTTTATGTCAAAGTAGCTCACACCGTACATTTCCAAATCTTGAGCAACCTTAAGATACTCGACCATTGCTTCATCTCTAACAAAAGAGAAAGAGAGATTGATTTGCTTGATTTTTACGTATCGTAAAAATAATATTTAATTCTATGCTTCCAACCACTACTCGCCTCAAATAGCTGCAGCTAACTGCCAGCAGTGGTAAATCATAGTTTCTGTGTTCCACACTTTGTAATAAACTTGAATTTGAACTTGAATTCCTTTAAGGAGCTCTGTAACAGCACATTTTCCAGCAAAAACTATACAGAAATCCTTCTTAACCCTACCACTTACTTGAGTCAAAGACATTGCTTTAAAATTTAGGACATAATAGAGATCAATCAATCTTTTACAAGAGTAATCGGAAGTACATTCTTTTGGTTTTGCCTTAGAGATGCAATCCATCTCCATCCTAGCGACTCACAACAACAGAAAGCAGTAAACAGTCTCTGTGTAGTTATATAGTCTACAGTAAACAAAACAACATTATTTTGGAGTTTCCAATGACGTTGAGAAACATTTTAGCATTCTAAAGTAGGACAAAGTAGTGCAACAGAGCTCCTTTCAGGGCCAACTATGACTGGGAATGATCTAAAAATGACTTATCTGTGAAAAGTTTGACCTATTCTTGGTTCAGCTCAGCATGGGAATTAAATGCTCATAGCAAGGGGTTGACACTATTGAATAGACTGTGTACCTAGCCATGTCTTTATGTTGAGACCAGAACTCTCCTGCCCTACGACAAATAACATCTTTTTTTTCTTCACCTACATATCTAAAAGAAAAAAAAAAAAAGACAAAAATACGATTTAAACTTGCTTTCTGGTTATGAAATCACTGGAAATCCTTAAAATTAAAAAGAAATTAGAAAGGTTATATGTTGGGTACCAGATTTTAATGGATAAAGTATTTTAGAAATGAGGAGCTGATACTGATGGAAGGTTTCTCTTATAAATTATTTATTATTTAATAATTATTAGACATAGCATATTTCTAGAAGACAATAATAATTGTAAGCGAATGCTAGAAATGTAACTTGTGAAGCAAATAGACTTTTCTGCCCATCCCAGGTAACAAAAATTAATGTGACAATGTGTCACTGGGTTTCCTGT
>BLAZ01001228.1:1265648-1268628 GCA_014633955.1 Acropora tenuis
GATCATCATTTTGCTGTTTTAAAAATACCTCTGATCAGCAAATTAGCACCAAATATCATGAAGCCAAGCCTCATGCTATTGGGTCATTTCTAGTTGCTCTCATAACTTGAGAATGTTTGCCAGCTTCATCTAACTAGTAAACAGAGAAAACCTGATCCTACTTGTCCATAACTAATTCTTTGATCAACATTCTGACCTCTATTAAGCAGCCACCTATTAAGTGGCCACCCTCCATTAAGTGGCTACTTTCCAAAAGTCCCGATTTATTTGCCAGTAAACTGCTGCATATGATACCTCTATTCAACAGCCACCTCTATTAAGTGGCTGCGGCCACCTTTTTGCTGTCACAAGTGTATTACCGGTATTTATATGTTTTTTTTTTTTTACCTACATTAAGTGGCCAGCAAATTAGCTTTCCAAGTAAAATGGTGACATATGATACAAGGTGATAACTGATGACAACAAGAACTGCAATATAATTTCTTCTATAAGAAGTGACAAGCCCCATACACATGCAAACTTTTCACTTCTGGTGCTATACAAACAGAACAATAGCTAACAATAGATACAGCTCAGACCCGCTGTTTTGTTGCAACCAAAATTTGTACAGGAAAACCTTATTACTACTGTACTGGAAATCTACAAAAATCCTTGCTCCTCAAGTTTTGATTTTAACCACTGAATTGAGAGCTCTTCTCCTGTTATGCACTATTTGCATGGAATTTCTAAACCATAGCTGGCAACTCTGTCTGGACAGTTTTCAAACATCAACATTCAGTTTTTGCCAAAAAACACCATTTCCAAATTACAGCCACTACACCGGTATTATCGCCAATTGGAAGGTCCTTTACAGAAAGGGAATGCTGCGGTACATTTGCTCTCAAGTTGATAGTGAGAAATATGTGTGGGAACTCATCAAATCCATCAGCTTTCTTTATGGCCATTGAATGGGAGAGACGAGCCTGGAACAATGTTGGCCAAAGCACTATCACAATGTGCTTTCAGAAGACTGGTATATCCATGTGATGAACCAATCGAGGATGACTCCTATGAAGGAGAGGACCGGAACTTGCCAACCTGAAAACTACAATGGATTGGATATATGCCAAATGCTCTGTAGAGGAGTATGTTTCCTGTGATGATGATACCACAATCTGCGCCAGCCTGATTGATCCACCTAACCCAAAATGGAGGGACTATATGATGATCTTGATGTTCAATTTGTTTCAGAAGACACCTCAATTGACGACAACGACAATAAGGAATTAGAAGAGCCATCAATCAAGAGCTTTAATGCAGAAGCCTTGTGCATAACCGACCAACCACTGGCACTTTCCCCAGTTTAATGGGTACCAAGACCTTGCCCTCACTTTAGGAATGGCAAATGATGTGATCTCGTCATTATGACTTCCTGCCCCAAAACCGCAAACAACATTGATGGATTATTTTAAATAAATCGAAATATCTTGAGATAAATTTTTTCACATACTAACTGTTGATGCAAAAAGGCCAAGAAACTTGTCAACATTTTTTTCTGTACATGGTCAACCCAAAGAAATACTGTACATTTCAACTACGTGCCCTCTGTGTTAGAGCTAGAACCATGCATGGGCTGGAAATGCACTTGATGTTTTGTACAATGAATTTTGGATTTATCTTTATATATTTTCACTTTTTAAAAGCATTTGCGATATAGAGTCAATAAAATCATGTTTACTGCTGTATTTATCCAATTGATATTGTGCCCCTTTTAAGCGGCCACTTTTCAAAGTCTCAAGGGTGGCCGCTTAAATTATGGAGGTGGGACTGTAGTCTCATTGTACACAGCTCTTGTCTCCCTTTGTTAATGCATGTATGATGAATGAGTGAAGTGGCACACATGCTTTTATTTTGAAAGGTGATTACACTGTCCTTGTCCAAGACGTCAACACAAGAAAACCAGTTATTGTTCAAGTCACTGAAGGAGATGGCACTGCTGTGTTAAGCCTTGTTCATTTGTTCATAAATGATGAAGAAATCTTCCATAATAAAGGGTTTACCATCTCAGATGTGAATAAATTGAACCAATCCAAGAGTGCGAGAGTTTGGATGTTATCACATGTCTTACAAATCCTAGGCATTAGTTGTAAACCTGGTAATCTTCCAGAGTTGACTCCAATGTATCTAATGGCAAGAAAGATGGTTAGTTGACACACGATTTATTTTCAATTTTTAGTACTAAGTATTACAAAAGTGTATTATGTTTTTAACAAAATTATTTGTATGCAGGTGACTATAAGTCTTATCTTACCTTTATATAAAATTAATAAATGAGTGCCACTACCACTTGTTACTTTGCTGTTGGTGTTATGAACTTTGTTAAAACAAATGCTTTGTTCTTTTGAGGAAACACAGAGGCTGTTACAATCCTTGAGAACAAAATTTGATGGTAGAGTTTGCAAAGGCAAGGATCTGTCATTGTATTTTGTACCTGATAAAGAATGTATTCCAAAGACCACTGAGAACCTCTTACCAGTTGTAATTGGAGATCAAAACAGCAAATTAGTTTCCTTTGATTGGAAGAAATACATGGAATGCTTGCAGACCAATGTGTTGGGTCATATTTTGCTCTATACAGAAGTTATTACATCAACACAAGTGGTTCTTGACGGGTTAGTATGTTCTGCATCAGTGTTGCATAAAAAATTATAAATCCTGAAGAATAAGGTAATGCTAATTAGTATTTACCATATCAGTGGTTGCAATTTTCACACGTTAATACTCGGAATATCCTTGGCTATTCACTGTTTTGGGAGCGGAAAGAAAAATGGCGCGTCGTTTCGCGAAAGTTTCAGAAGAAGAAATTAAAGCAGCATTTTTTTATCCATCTGATTTGGTAAATACTAAAACAACTATCCCCCTCAGGGTCGGTGAAGAGCGGTGGATATATACCTCGACGCTTCGCGTCTCGGTATACATCCACCACTATTCACCTCCCCTT
>BLAZ01001228.1:1395896-1398396 GCA_014633955.1 Acropora tenuis
TAGAGTAAAAATCATCTAAAAATGGGCATTTATACAATTTTTTATATGTTCGAAAATCCGAGGACATGCAGACAAGCACGAAATTTAACAACAAAAATTCTAGATCTCAAATCGTCTTCCGAACAGATATTTTCCGAAAATTGTCGTTGGGTGCCCCTGAGAGTTACTGTTACTGATTAGCACACGTAATTTTGTTGAACTACCGTGACCTTTACTTGACTTGGCGAAATTTTTTAGTGCTTGTATCACTACTTTCTGCTGTAGGCGAGATAATTTTATCGACGTTTGTTGAACACGGCCTTCAAACTGCTGAAGACTATTGCCGTTTAATTTTTCGTTTCAGGAGTATCACGCAACACACAATTACATATCCATTTAAGCTGGTTTCGTATATAATCACCTCGATCGCCCCGTAGCTGTTTGCGAGTAGTCGCCGGGATCATCCTTGTGGAATTCCAAGGTCGGAGTTTTCGATACAACCAGACAGAATGAGTCTTCCGAGAGCCTGAGGTCTTCACAAATTTCACGGAACTGTATCTCCTTATACCGCCATGCGTCCCGCCATGCCACATGGGAATTTAGGTTAATCTTCGATCAGTTCACGTGCATGATTCATGTTTTGCGCGTGAAGTTTTCGATGCAGCCAATCAGGTGCTTGAAAGAAAGCCTGACACTCCTCTGGATTTACGACATTCGAGAATTAATTAGGGCCTCTTCATATGAGCCCGGTAACCGGGCTGGCTCTGTTACCCGGACGAATTCTGTGGTGTGTTCATATGGGAAATTTCAGCCCGGTCGACCGGGGTGAATTCAAGAAACACAACCATATGGTGGAACATAAAATATGTTGTCAATTTCGCATACTGCTGATGTGGAAATACATTAAGGACCAAATTTATGTCATTTTGGCCGCTATCTGATAAAAGCGAAGCTATTTTGTGTGAAACGTTTCGTCGTCCCGGTCACCGGGCTGAAGTATTCATATGGAAAAATTTTTATCCCGGTTACCGAGAACCGAGATCCCGGTAACCGGGCCAGCCCGGCCTCTCATATGAACACATCGATATTTTTACAAAGAAAAGAGTGGCGAGGCGAGATCTCGGAAACCGAGGCAGCCCGGTTGACCGGGCTCATATGAAGAGGCCCTTAATCTTTTCCCCTCAGGAATGTTTACTTTAGGCAGGAGCCCCTGCTTTAGGCGATTCCAAAACACGGTCGTAACTTAAGCTTTGTTGAATACTCTTAGGCCCGTTTCAAACGTCGAACTTTACATGTGCCGAATCTAATGCAAATGAGCGAAACCAATAGATTTTTCTCATTTGCATTAGATCCGGCACATGTAAAGTTCGACGTTTGACACGGGCCTTACGGTGTCGAGACCTGTGCATACATTTCTTTCACACATTTTATGGATGTTATTTTGTTTCCCTGAAATTTATTTATTTTGGGCGATTCCCTTACACAGAAAACATAGTTGCATACTCTTGACTTCAAACTTACCCTCTCAACAACAGTAGTCGTCGTTTTCTTCTGGCCCCCTTTTCCTCGCATTTTGATCTTGGTGATTATTCCTATCTCGGCTTGTCTCCGTCTCCAGCCAAAGTATGAAGAGCGCCCACAGGATGCCACACACTAGGCCTTGGCAGAATTCTTCGGAGGGAGTCATTTTCTGTGGAAGGTTGCTAAAGAGTTTTAAACGCAGACAGGAGCCGATGAGTAGGACCATGCAACTCCACTACATTTCTGTCACGGCGCTTTTATACACCGATTTATTTTTAGAACGAATTTCGCTGGAACGAGACTCTCGTCATGACCAATCACGAGAAACTCATTGACGTCACTGCGCCACTGAACCGGAGCTGCCTTGCTTTCACAAAAGAAAAGGTATTCTAAAAATAGAACAGTCTGTAAAAATGCCATGACATAGGCCTAGTATGCGAGTTGCATGCTCTATGTGTACCGCCACCGAAATGATCCCCACCATCGAAATGATCCCCTCCACCGAAATGACCCCCAATCACCACCGAAATGATCCTCATCACCGAAATGATACCTATTCGCAATCGAAATGATCCCGTCATAAATTTTCGGAACATAATAAAATGGACTTGGGACTTTGCTATCTATTCTAAATTTAAACTTTGCTATCTAGACTTGGGACTTTGCTATCTATTCTAAATTTTTCGTTTTTTCATGCAAACACGATTCTAAACAGCGGAAAATAGAGAAAGCAATTAGACTGATAACAGTTCTATACACTGATTTTATTTTAAAAAAATTAACACTTTTTTAAGGAACTACATAAATCCGCCTTGAACAGGGAACAGGTTTATCATATAACGTGATAACGAGCAGAGCTCAACTAGTTTTGCATTGAAAACTTGACAGTGTTCGAGCATGGTGCCGGGCTGTAAAATGTCAGCACATTTTGTCACATTATTCTTTCATGTCAGAAAGAAATTCACGGATATAAATGTCGGCTCACTCCATGACATCAGGA
>BLAZ01001228.1:1424909-1427468 GCA_014633955.1 Acropora tenuis
GGAGTTGAGTATGCAAAGATTTTGAGGCAAAGATTTTGTGGCAACTGGCAGTGAACAGTTCGCACTCCAGGTTTAGGTGCTTTTATAATTTCATGATATATCATTTACTCGGAAAACCCGAAATTCTGGTTGGACATTGAAATGGTACGTACCATTTTATTTGAAACGTTTCAGAAATTATAGGCTATCGGCTAAGTCAATGGATTTTTTCTGTTCTTTTCCAGCTTTCCAATTGTTACTAGTACATTTTGTGATTTTTCCATTTTGCGTTTGGATAAGCTGTAGCACTGTATATTCTATCCGGATCATTCGAAGACTACGCGGAACTGTCTGCTTATTTCGCTATCAAGCCAGCTGGTTTTGCGGAAGATCGGGGCCATGTGAGGGCAAACTAGACGGCCTTGCTTGACGGCTAGTTCCGCTACTAGTCGCCAAGCCCCTATATTTTGACCACCCGCCATTTCAACGGAACGGCGTGTTTGCACGCTATCGTTGCTCTAAAGTCCTCGAACTTTTGTAGGTTATACTTAAGTGTTAACAACCAAAAATCAAATAAAAATAAAGTTTATTTGAATTTTTAAAATCTCTATTGAAAAACACAAAAATAACAAAAGAAAAGAATAAATTGACATTGCATCGTTTTCAGCGCAGTAATATTTTGTGACTATTTGATTCTCTCGTGGTGTATAAGTCAAATGAAGACCAAGTTTGCTACCTTACAGTATTTGGCGGGTTTTGATGTCGAAATCTCATCCTTGGTTGATTTGGGGGAAATCTCCCAGAGGGCCGTCGGTGATGCATTCTAGCGTGTCCGCGTTGTCTAAAGCCTAGGACTTGATCTGGTGATGCTGGCCGGTAAACTGCACGCATAGAAGGCGCATGGTTCATCTGATGTACAAATCTCGCCTGGAAAGGTGCATTGTTAACATAGGAGGGGACGAAGTCCCTTGCAGACACGTAAGATTGAGAGTTCCCTGCACCTCTGTTTTTCCAAACTCTCGATTGTAAAGGCGGAATATATTCTTTCGCCTCTGCGTTTAACCTACTTGCATTTTCAGGGTTTCTTTTTGCGCCATTCTGCTTGCTGTCTCGCTGACTTGGAGGTCCTCCATCAGCACCTCTGAAAATTGACTCTGGAGTGAGGTTTTTGCGTGGAACAAATTCCTTAGCTGAAGCATTTAATCCAATTGAACAGTGTTTGATTGAAGTTTTATCATCTAGATTATGCGATGGCTGCTCTGTGGAGTTCAAAATCTGATAGCCGTCATTTCCTGAGTTCTCAACCCCTAAAACATTTTCACTGATAACTGCTTTTAGATTTTTATCTGGGGGTTGATTTTTCACATCAATTACTAACTTATTCTTGATCTTACAAAGCATTTTCCCATGGTCTGAAAAATCTTGATCATCGACACTTTCCTCTTCCAAAGCGTGCTCACTCATAACAATGTTAACTGATTGTTGTTCTAACAAATGAGAGCGTGTATTCCAGTGGTCTACTTCCTTTTTGGCTTTTAATTTGAACATTTCATAGTCAGTGTCAGAATCGTATGTTGGCGTTTCTACAAATGATTTAACTTCTCCTGCATCTGCTTCTGTTTTATACGCTACCTCCAGTACAGTCTCGTGAATATTCTCAGTCACGGTATCCAAAGCTGTTTGACTGGCTATTTTCTTTGGATTTTTAGGTTCATTTTTCTCTTTCGTTTTTAGCGCATCAGTGATCTCTACATCCAGTCCCTCCTTGATGGTTAAACTGTACTTTCCCTCAGTTTCATATTCCACAGTGAAATCACCTATCACAAGGCTAACTGACTTTTCTTCTTGCAAACACTCGGGCGCATCCCAGCGGTCTTCCTTGTTGTCTTTCACTGCTCTGGATCGTTCAATGCCAGGGTAAGATTCGTATGCAGATTTCAAACACATTTTCTCAGAGGCACTGCTAGATACCTCTTCATTGAGGAGAATTTCTCCTACTGTGGTGTTATTGACTCGTTCTCTATCTGTACTAAGCTCCTGGACCATGTTATCCATTTCTTTGGAAAACATTTCCCCGACTTCGTCCGCCATTTCCTCCAAATTAGCAAAATCATCTACATCCTTGCAGATATGATTTTCTTTTAAAGCTACCTCTTGAATGATACTAGGTTCTTTAGCCACGTAGACGACTTCCTCGTTATCATGTTTAACAACACTGGTTTCGCGGACAAAATCGCATGTTTCACTCATCGTTCTCAATTCAAAGCCTTCTCCACTTTCTTTCTCCTCTTCGGAAAAAATCTCCGCTTCCACTGCACTGATTGTGCTCAGTTCAAGGCACTCTCCACTTTCTTTCTCCTCTTCGGAAAGAATCTCCGCTTCCACTGCACTGATTGTGCTCAGTTCAAGGCACTCTCCACTTTCTTTCTCCTCTTCGGAAAGAATCTCCGCTTCCACTGCACTGATTGTGCTCAGTTCAAGGCACTCTCCACTTTCTTTCTCCTCTTCGGAAGGAATCTCCGCTTCCACTGCACTGATTGTGCTCAGTTCAAGGCACTCTCCACTTTCTTTCTCCTCTTC
>BLAZ01001228.1:1464002-1466502 GCA_014633955.1 Acropora tenuis
TTATTTTTATATCGAATCTACTTTGAATGAAACTCCCGTGGGAGTGCCATAACCAATCACAAGACACTAATTGACGTCACTGCGTCACTGGACCAGAACTGCCTTTCCTTCACGAAAGAAAAGGTGTACTAAAAATAGATCAGTCTGTAAAAATGCCGTGACATAGGCTTAGTATGGGAGTTGCAAGCTCCTGCTCATCGGCTCCTGGGGATATTTAGAAAATTTGTTGATCATATTTACAAATGTTTATTTTTGAGACGGTTCCAATCTTTATTCTCCTCATCCCTACTCCGCATTGTGACGTCACTATGCGATCCCTTATCGCGCACACGCGGCAGACCACTCTTCGAAGTTTATTGTTATGTAAATCAGATACTTATGTATAATGCTCACCGGATTTGTCCTCTTCTTTTTTCGTGCAACAAAGCTCAGGTAAGCGGACTATTCTGTGCTCATATTACAGTTATCACATCTATCATGAGATCTCTCCTGCGTTTTTTCTTTCTCGCTGAGTATTTGAGATATTGTAATCTCGTTGGCTTTTTCGGTCACTTATTCTGTGCCAGAAATGGATCCAACACAAATAAACGCAGATTCAGAGAATAAATTATTAAGAAGAAATGACGAAGAGTCAAGACCGAGCTCACTCAAGTTCAAATCAAGCCTCATGAGCTTTAAATTGACAGGCTTGAGTGAGTTTTTCCGTTCCTTAAAGACCAAGAATACTAGTGTAGACGTTTCGGAAGTCGAAACGGGTTTCATGCACTAAACGTTCGGCTGAAGGAGATCTACCTTTACCGCCGTCTAAGCGTGGAAAGTCCGAGCAAAGTACCCCGGAGCTGGTTGGAGTCAGTTACGCCTCAACAAACAACTTTGAATCAGACTTCTCTGATTCGAGTTCCAATGATTGCCACAGTGACTCTAACGAAATAGAGGCCTCAACTTTTGCATGGCGAGTCAACTAACCTTGGCCTAAAGGTGAATGAAGATTTCGCTATACTCGTGTTAACGACTCGTTTACTAGAAAGCCCATGCAGGACAAAATGGAGGTTATTGTGGAGAAATGTAAAACCCTAGAGAATTGCGACATGCTTTGTGCCCCGAGGGTTAATGAAGCTTTGAGGAGAGATTTGGAAAAACTGACTAAAAGCCGCGACCTTGCCTTGCAGGACGTGCAGAAATGCATGTCGTTAATTGATGCCATTCAAATGACCAAGGCGAGCCGTAAAAACAAAACTCTAATCGGCTCGAAGCTTTTATTAGAGTGCTTGCGGAATGCGTTAACCTGTCTTGGTAACGCGTCGTGCCAGGCATCAATGAGGAGACGTGAGTTTCTGAAACAAGAGATGAGCAAGAACTTCCCCTCTCAGTGCTCTTCTTCGTTACCACTGACGAAGTAATTGTTTGGCGATGATCTTTCCAAGCAAGTCGACGAGATTGCTTAGGCTAATAAGATCACGTTAAAACAGTCAAACATATTACAAAGCTGAGGCGTAAAATATTGGAAGAATCTGCCCTATTTTTTGTAAAAAGTGCTGCATGTGTTTGAGCTGAATGCTATACATCTTTTAGGCTAATAAGACTACGTCCAAGGTGGTTTCAAGCAGTATAACTGACCTTGGGAAAAATGGATTAGCTGGTGTGATCAGTTCAAGACTGATCCTGTTCAAGCGCCTGTGACAGTGTTCATTGATTTCTGTTGAACACTTTCCTAGAAGGGAAAGCCTATAGCACAGTTAATACTTATAGATCAGCGGCCTCGACTACAATAAAGTCTATTACAGGACAAGACATGGGTGAAGATCATCTTGCAACTGTAATGAAGGGTTTGTTTATTTCTTAACCCCATGTACCAAGGAAATATTATAGTTTAGCCCGCAATTGGTCTAACGAGAAAGCCTTCTATAAATTTTATAAGAGACGGGTACCAGAACCTTCCATGGCTGAAATGATTCTAATTCAAGAAATAAATTTCATTGTCATGCATTTTTGTCACATTGCTTCGAACAGTGCATAATGGCGTCATAATGCGGAGTTTGGATGAGGAGAATTGAAAATTAGACATGACGTAAACTTACCTTGCAGGATAATCGTAATTCTCCGAGTCCATACGGAGCAATTATGACGTCGGTCCCCCCTCTTTTCATTATGGACACAGCAACAGGAATGTGAAAAAAGTATGTAAGTTACTTCGCTTTGTTTGCTCTATACTCTACTGTGCATCAGCACCGAGAAGCAAGGCTGACGCTGTGGCCAAGGCTAATTCGTCTGATTTCCCGTTTAATTCAATGAGAGAGTCTTCCATAAAGAACACTCTTACATAACTTGAACCATTTCTGGGAATTTTTGAAAAAGGAAACGAACTTATTTGTTAGGCGGGCGGAAGCCGACTATAGGTTTGCCAGTACATTTCGTCGCAAATGTCCTTAGTGTGCAAAGGGACTAGCTATCATGGAAGTACAATAACGACTTTGATTCGAAATTTTGACACTGGCAAGTG
>BLAZ01001228.1:1478278-1483278 GCA_014633955.1 Acropora tenuis
AGTTGGTTATTATCAGCTCATATCCGGCAAGTCCGAGAAGAATAACTGTTTTAGTAAATTTTCAAGCAATTCTCAATTGATTTCATCGGGTGAAACCTCCGCAAATCGTGACATTTTCTTTACCGACGACGCCGTGAAAACTTTTTTTCCGACCAGCACAAGAAATTCGCCATCAGTTTTTCCTTATTTGGTCAAACGTAACGATAATGGCTCATATGATGGGCTTAGGGAACCAATCAGAAAGCTGGAAAATCATTATCATGAGCTAAAAATTTACTAACACTAGATATTTACCTCTTACGAGTCTCTTATTACGGAGAGAGTAGATATTTGGAAAAAAATGAAAATGCAAATTCGTTCATAACTTTCACACGCTAATTACGGAACTAATTAAACTCCATTTTTCCCTTTTTTGTATTGCTTTCATTCTCCTTCCAAACATCCATTTTAAGAATTGAATCACTACGGGTTTCAATTTCAAATTAATTTCAATTTACCTATAAATCACCACTTACGAGAAAAAAGACTCAGTTTCGCTGGTAGCTTGACAGAGAGAATTGTACTTGTAGTAAAATAATCTCCGAGTCGCTTCATCCTCGTTGCTTCCATTGAACAACTCTCGGGAATTCCTTTGCCACAACAACAAGGTCAGTAGAAAGGGTGGAAATTTTAATTATCATCTGTATGTAAGAAGAAATGTAATTTTAAGAATATGGTGTAAAATCCCTAAGGTCAGGAAGTTTCTGAAAGGTTTGTAACTTTACGTATAGGCACATTTGAGTGCAATTCCAAATGCAATCCTTTATTTCAAATAAGTTCAGTTCAGTTTAGGCAAGTTGCAAGGATGCGAGTGTTAAATTCTAAAGGAAATTGCAAACATCTCTTTAACGTAATTATTCGAATTAGAAAAATTGCACTTGTAATTTGGGAGGAAGAAGTTTTCTTAGGACAAAAAGCATTACTTCAAGAGAAAAAAATCATTTTGACGATCATGAAATGAAAGGAAACAGATTTCTAGGCGAAAAATGACCTAGCGTAGTTACTTTCATAATTGACTCGTTTTGATATGACTTTTTCAGCTTTAAAGTTAGCCACTCCCTATAAATCAACAATAATTTGCCAGAAACTCTAATTCATCCGCTTTTTAGAAAACTAGAAAATACTTTTAGTAAACTCCTCTCTGAAATAAATAGAAAAAAACAGGAGAAAAAAGAGCCTGAAGCAAGAACCTCTAGACGCACAATTACCCTAAAGACTTTAACAAGTACAAACTGACTAAATATTTTATTAACCGTTTTGTGATAAAACTTTCAGGACTTCATTTTAATTTTTTCTGCATTTCGGAAGTCTTTATTTGAAAGCGATGTAGAGAAAAAAGGTCATAACACTAAAAAGAACCACTTATTCTAATAATGCCATTATGTCCATAGTTTATTATTATTAGACCAACCACACACAAGACAACATCAGGTCATTCCTCACTGAATCATCAGAATACATTTTTACAGCCATCGTAAGACTGTCAAAAGGAAGTGTTTGATTAATTAAACGAAATTGAAGATTTGATACGAGGCAATCATTATAAATACTTCCTCTCCTATTAAGCCATTTAAAATCATTACCAGTGCTGAGTTTGGTGTAGAGTGTTAATTGGATTATGAACTGTTTCGAATTAAAAGAAAATTAAAAGGCCATTTGAGTTGCTTCAGCGTTCACGAGTAACTATATTTTTTAAGTATATTTCGTTTGCAGAGAGATGCTCACATATTCCCGTGATAACGAGAACATTTAAGCCAATATAGATAAATTTAGCATATGCTGATGTTTTAGTTACTTTACTTTTTTGTACTGTAATATATTTATCCTAAATTCCATTACACAACAATTTGCTTACAATGGAATGGATTAACATTTCTTGTCGATAGAGGGAAGGAGACAGGGTTTTTGGACGTTTCCGAAGGGCCCTACCGAGGTGTCAAGGGTTGTTTCAGAAAATCAACATACATCAATGCAGAATTTGTTATTCGGGTGATCACATTGTAATTTTGTTTTCCCGTCCACCGCAAATTGTTGTTCATTGCTTGCCACTTGATACCAAGATAGCTCTCTCATCTTTCCTCGTAAAGTTGCAGGGAAAATGGCCAAAACAATAGATCCTTTTAAAGTGTTCCTCTTCCTAGTGCGTTTTGTTCACTCGTGAGGGCCTTAAATTTATGTGCTATAAGTTAAACTAAGGGGAGCCGGACTCTCAAAGTTATTTCTTTCATCAAATTAATTTAATAATTCCCGAGGCACCGGAGGAGACTAAGGCACCCGAGGAAACTAAAGGGCCCGAGGAAACTGTGGCACCAGAGGAAACTGAGGCACCTGAGGCACCTGAGGGAACTGAGGCACCCGAGGAAACTGTGGCACCCGAGGGAGCTGAGGGAGCTGAGGAAAAGGAAGAACCAGGACCAACTGAAGAAATTCAAGAGCCTGAGCCTACTGAGGGACCCGAATAGGAAGAAGGAGAGGGGGAAGATTAAGACGTAGAGGAGGAGGAGGAAGACGATGACTGACCTAACTTGAAATTAGACTATGCTATCAGAATGATGTACATCTTGTACATAGTCTTGAATTCAGCTTGTAAGTGGTCCTATCGTCCGGCTAAGTAATATGAAATAATAAAAAGCACAAAGTGTAAATTTTGAGTTGAGGATTACTATTACTTTTCCACCGCCATTTTGGCACCTTTGAAAATTATTATAATCTTTATTATGATCATTATCATTGGTCTTATTATTTTTTTTCCTCTCCTTCTTCTTCTACTTGTTGTTGTTGTTCTCCCTCTCCTTCCTCTAGTTCTCCTCCTGTTCCTTTTCCTTCTGGTCCTATTACCGAGGCTATGGCAAAAGAAAAAGTGCAAAACTTTTGGATGCGGGAAAAAAAATATTCGGATCATGACTGAATTTGTATGTGACGAATCCACAACAATCTCACAATTTTTTTCTACCGAAAACAACGGGTAGTCTGTGGTGAGGGGTTTTAGGCGCACAAACGAATGGAAACCCCTTTTTGTGAAGCATAAACAACTTAGAAGTTCAGGGAAGTCAACTCGGAACAAAAAAAAAAGTTTTCGTGTCGGTTGACATTTTTTATACGTCCGTATTTTCTACAATATTTACTTATTATGCCCTCTAGGTTGGAGTATAGGGATAAAGAGAGGCAGAGAAAACGAGAAAGTAGGCGACAAGCAAGCCAAGCCCAACGATCGAGAGAGAGAGAGAGCGGCAGAGTGCTAGAGAAAGGAGGCGAAACTGCTGCTGCTGCTGCTGCTGCTAGACTACATCCCGATACTGCTCGGGGCGTATCAGTATTTACAACGAGGTTATATCGTTTTGTGTACCAGTGTGAATGAAACGATCAGTTCATCATCATCATCATCATCATCATCATCATCATCATCATCATCATTTTTAGTGTTGTCATTATTATTGTAATGAAATCGGAAGCTTCGCTTTTAGGCTTGGCTAAATCTGTTTATCATACTGGAATAGCATGGGAAAATGAACACTCGTGAAACCGCACGTTATTTACCCTAATTTGGTGACTATTCGATTTTATCACACCGGCCGTGGTTTGTGTTATAGGAAATACTGACACTTTAGATAGCGTTTATCAAGAGGGCAACGAGGTTTTCGATACAAGAAAACAAGGTAAATATTCCTTACGGAATATCAAGCCTTGCAGCACAAAAGGATACAGTCCAAAAATTCCTAATGGAGTATAGGAATGCAAAATGTTAACAAATGTCGGAAACAGAGAAAACACAACTTGGATCACAGGCAAATTTAAAATTACCCAATCTGAAGCCAACAAGGGACTTGTGTGAAGTTAGCGGGAGGGGAGGGGTTTGAAAACAAGGAAGGGTCATAGCTTTTAGCAAAGGTTGTAAAAAAATGACAGAAAAAGAGGGAGGGTCACAAGGAGCCAAAGTATATAGGGGAAATACGAGATTCAAGTGAATCAGATTAAATTTGAGTGTGTCGTTCTTTCTGGTCGTAAAAGCTGTAATCATCCCTTTACATTAAAAGCTTTCTTTTCACTTGTTTCTGTAACAGCACTTGCCCGTTCATCACAGGTTTTAATTTTAATGCTTTATTAAAAGTACTGAATCACTTTCCGTTTACTACTGTACCGGTTTGTATTTGTAAAATTCGGACGTTTCTTTTCAACCTCGTTCCCAGGGTCTCTCTTCTCTGCCTCCCTTAGTCGTTGGAACAGAGAGCCTGGTTGCGGCTGGTCACGTGACCATCTATCCATCCAAAACCGCAGGGTGGGTGGGTACTCAAGTACATTTGGTCGAGACTGAAACCCTGTTGCCCCACCCTTCCAGCCCCACCCTTCCAGCAGATTTTTCTGCCACCCATATTCTGGGTGGTCACGTGACCAGCCGCAACCAGGGTCTCTGTTCCAACGACTAAGGGAGGCAGAGAAGAGAGACCCTGGGAACGAGGTTGGTTTTTTTTTCCAGGGGAGGGTAATAGAATTTTTGGAAGAGCTCCAAGGGAGGGTGAGGACTTTTTAATCCTTTACTTTAAAGGGTCATTTTATTTTCATTGCTTACCTGAAAATCTCCATTCCTCCCCGTCCTCCCCCCTGCTAATTTCTGACATCCCTAATAAGGTAAAATAGTCAAAAGAATTTGCAGGCGAACTTTAAGGGTCAAAAACGTCTCATAAAACAATTCAGAGAGTGGCCTAATTGAACTTATTGTCTCCGAAACTATACACAATTCGATTTATAAAACAATTTTTTCGAAACATGGCGTCCTGAGGAGTTTCAACTAATTCTGATGTCGTTGTTATTCGCAAGATAATAAAAACATTTATTCCAGAGCTTGAGATGATAACTTAATGCCTCTTATTGGCGGCTCAGAAGCTACATAGCACACACTACACATGAGAAGACAAAACAAAATTGGCGGGAAGCACATTCCTTCAGCCAAATGGTGAAAACCG